>JAKSZT010053766.1:5745011-5960860 GCA_026826555.1 Tolypeutes matacus | reverse complement strand
TTTAAAGTCTATTTTGTCTGATATTAGAATAGCTACTCCTGCCCTTTTTTGGCTATTGTTAGCTTGTAAAATGGTTTTCCAGCCATTCACTTTCAGCCTCCTTGAATCCCTGGGCCAAAGGTGGGTTTCTTGTAGACAGCGTATAGATGGATCATATTTTCTTATCCATTCTGCCAATCTGTGTCTTTTGATTGGTGAATTTAATCCATTAACATTCAGTGTTATTACTCGTAACAAATTACTTACTTCAGTCATTTTTTCTTTGGGTTAATGTATGTCATATGTTGTTTTGTTTCTCTTTTTAAGTTTTCAGTTGTTTTTAAACTCTCCTCCAACTCTCTCTCCTTTGTTTTTTCCTTTCAACTTGTAGAGATTCCTTTAGTATTTCTTGAAGTGCTGGTTTCTTCTTGACATACTCTCTTAATTGCTGTTTATCTGTGAATATATTGAACTCTCCATCATCTTTGAATGCCAATTTTGCTGGATAGAGAATTCGTGGCTGGAAGTTTTTTCTTTTAGTGTTTTGACTATGTCATACCACTGTCTTCTTGCCTCCATGGTTTCAGCTGAGAAATCAGCACTTAATCTGATTGTGCTTCCCTTGTGTGTGATGGTTCTCTTTTCTCTTGCTGCCTTGAGTATTTTCTCTTTGTCTTGAGCATTGGACAATTTGACAAGTATATGTCTTGGAGTTGGCCTCTATTATATTATTTGGTGTGCGCTGTACTTCCTGGATCTGCCCATCCATCTCTTTCAATAGAGTTGGGAAGTTTTCAGCCATAACTTCCTTCAACACTCCTTCTGTTCCCTTTCCCTTCTCTTCTCCTTCTGGGATGCCCATAATGCATATGTTTGTGCATCTTGCATTATTGGTTAATTCCCTGAGACCATACTGGATTTTTTCTATCTTTTTGTCTATCTTTTGTACAATCTCTTTGATTTCAACTGTATCAACTGATTTCAACTTCTATATCACTAATTCTTTCCTCTGCCTGTTCTATTCTGCTGCCATGTGAGTCCAGCGTCTTTTTCATTTCTTGACTTGTGTCTTTGTTCGCCATCATATCCATTACCTTTTTAGGTGTGTTAGCTATTTCTTCAGTATGTTCTCCCAGTGTCTTCTTTATATCCTTAATCTCTTCCTTCAGTTCTTTAAGTTGGTCCATGATATTTGTTTGGATAGCTTTGATTAGTTGTTCGATGTACTGCATTGCTTCCTGGTTTTTATTTTGTGCACTGGACTGGTCCATGTTTTCCAGTTTCTCAGAGTCATTTGTATATTTCTGTTGCCCTCTGGTCATCATATTATCTTGATGGGTTTGTTCAGTTGATTAGCTTTTCTCTATGCTCTAGAATTTTATTTAGCTGTTGGTTCTGCGTGTGAGTTAAGTTTTCTCTTTGGCAGTTTTTCTTCTTATTTTATTTCCTTGCTTCTTTCTTTGTTCCCTTGAAGGCAAAAGGTTAGGGCCAGAGGAATCAAAAGATGTAAGGAAGGCAGAAGGATAATAGAAATACTGATAAAAGTTAGAAGAGGGGCAAAATGAGACTTAATGAGATGAATATTTAACTTGTGTAGGCAGTGTAGAGTACTAGGAAAAAATATGGAGTTCCTACAATGGACTGGGAAAACAAATGGAGGAATATATACATATAGTGATTTAGAAGGCTAGAAATATGGGGAGGGAGAGAAATAGTAGAGAAAGTTCTGAAAGGAAAAAGTTAATACTAATAAAAAAAAAAAAGAAAAAAGAAGAAGAAGAAAACAAAACAGTTGGGATAGAAATTGACACCCTTAAGTTGTGGGCCTATGAAAAAATGTTGTCTCTAAGAGCCACAACAGAAAACAGAAGGCAGAAAGATGCAGGAAGGATAAGCGATAGTTTGTAATACAGAATCAATATATACAGCGAGTGGGAAATTACTGAATAAGAAGCCCAGCAAATAAATGACCAGCTGGCAGCACCTATTTAAAAAAAAAAAAAATAGAAGGAAAAAGGAAGGGGTGAGGAAAACGGGAATAATAGCAATAGACCAGAAAGTAACAGAGAGAAACCGAAGATCCACACAGGCAAGCAGTCAAAGAGAGCTAAGGGGGGTCAATGATTCCCCTAGGGTCCCTGTGGATCCTTCCTGCCTACTTGTGTTTATCAATGAATTTCCCCACAGCGTTCTATATGCAGGTCCTGAAGCAGCTTTTAGCTATTAAACTAAATTAAAAAGAATTTATTTTTCATTTGTTGAGGTGACCTCACTTTTTTTTTTTTTTTAGCCAAATGCAGGACCCAAAATAATTTCTCCTCTAGACCAACCCCCTTAAGGAAGGGACCCTAGCTGGGCCCGTGGAAATTAATCAAGCACGTCCCACTTTCCGGACTCCCCAGGTTAGCTGAAGCTCTGATGTTAGTCAGTGAGGAGTGCTAAAGATGCCGGATTCCGCCCCTTCTGGCTCCAAGCTCCAGCGACACCGGGCTGCTCAGTAAATTAGTTTGAGTGCAGATTCGCGTCTGCTCTCAGCCTAATGCTGCTTCAGGTCGGCTTATCTGCTCCCCAAAACTATGGGGCGGTGCAGGCAGCCAGATCAATGTCTAAAAATAAAAAATAACCTTCCCTGTCTTCCAACCGAACCCTCCCTTTTTTGGGTAGTGTCCCTTCCTCCTGGCTCCGCAGCGGCCCGGGTCTTATCCCTGGGTGGCTAGGGAAATCAGCTGCGTTGCCAGACCAAAATCCCCCCTCCGGTTCACTGGGTGCTGACTAGCTCGTTTGCTCTGTTCACACAAGGTCCAAGGGGCGCCAGGCAGCCAGATCCCCAGAAAATAAAACTTTTTCGCCCCGCCCATGGCTCAAAATGGCCGTTTTATTTATTTTTTCCCCTAACCGCAGGGCTCAGCCGCCTGTGCCAACCACCACCGGCAGCCTCAAAACTCACGAATCTCCACCGTTCGGTCCACGCCGCCGATCCGCGCAGATAGATGTCCCAAGCCTCTCACTCCACGCGTGCACAGCATAGACCCCCGGGCAGGACCCCGTCCCCAATCCGCCTTGCTCTGGGAGCTTGCAGTGTGCGCCCTCCTACACTAACGCCATCTTGGCCCCCCTGGACGGTTTTTGAGTGGCCAGTGTATACTAGGTAAAAACTAGGTCTCAGGGACAAAATAAGACACAGCTCTTCCTCAAGGATCTCACAGTCCAGTAGGTGAGACAGATATAAGAAAACAATCAAAAATAAAGAGAAAATGCCCTAAGTTGCACTGACTCTAAATCAGATATATCCTAGTAATCCTGACTATATACCATTATATCCTATGATTTTGCTTTGTTTATTTGTAAATAATGATTTAAGTGAGGTTTTAGTGGCTCAGGTCAATGGGGGAATGTCTTAGAATGTCAGGGCTGCTATAACAAAGTACCATAGATTTGTTGGCCTAAACAACAGGAATTTATATTCTCACAGTTTTGGAGGTTAGAAGTCCAAAATCAAGGTGTCAGTAGGATCATGCTTTCTTTGAAATATGTAGCTCTCTGGTGATAGCTTGCAGGAAATCCACAACTTAATCTCCTCAGTCACATGGCCATCTCTCTGCCTTCACCCTGTCTGTCTCCTACTCCTATATACCAATTTCTTCTGCTTCAGCCATATTGGATTAAGACCTGCCCTGATTCTGTTTGGCCTCACCTTAACTAAAGACATCTTCAAAGATCCTGTTTACAGATGGGTTCACATCTTTGTGGGGGATTAGATTAATTCCATAACAGGGAGTTTCATTGGAACAACCTATGTTTCCCTGACTATTGCCTGATAAAATACTTATTTGTCTAATTTTTATTTTTCCTTTAAAACTTAGGAGCTTGTAGGATAATTGAAATATGTAATATTCATAGATATAAGTCAATATAACCAGTTGGTTGGGTTCTTTATTCCCCTAATTACACAGGGGATGTTCCTTGCTATAAAAGCATCAGAATCAGAGAAGAGTAACATTTCTCATTACAGGAAATGGGATAGTTATGAGAATGAAGTAGATGAAGGGCATGGAAAAGAATAACAGTAAGAGGCCATGTGCATTGAGGCTGGGGGCAGGTTAAGGGTATAATTTTAACTCCTGTATTAGAAATTAAACTGTGGAAAAGGGAGACATGTCTCCAGATGATTTTAAGAAGTCATACTGAATTAAATACGAACTACACCCCCTCGAAGGAAAACCCAGAGTAGAAATATTAATTAAATGTTAATCAACACAAAGATGAGGCCATGGTACTGCTTAACTGTTTATGAGTTATGTTTATACTGCCAACAGTGTATTGACTGGAAAGAACAATGGTTTGGAAGTGAGGACACCTGAGGTACACTCTTTTTAGCTTTGAATTTCATGAGAAAGCAGCTTTAGAAACCTATAAAGAAGATTCCAGTGGCCAGAGACAAGAAGAAAGAATGATCTGGAGAGTTGCTTAGAAAAGGATTTCACTGGTATGTGTGTTCTTTATTATTTCACCCTTTTGAAATGTTCTCCATATACACATAAGATCTGAGTAGGAAATATCCAATAGATTCCTTCCCAATGTGCCGTGGAGGCTAAGAAAAGCTAGCTGAATACCCATTTCTTTCATGAAGTTCCAGTAGGAAAACCCAATGGAAGGAAGATAGAGGACAGCTTTGCCACTAGGCATCTAGAGAAGATAAGAAATAACAGAAAGACTTGAGCCAAGTCTGCCTTACTCTGACTTCTTCATATTATTCTCATTAAATACATTTTCACTGTGACATTAACAACAGTGTTCTTTGTGGAAGTTCTCCTAAATTAGTCTGGATATTGCCATGATACAGAAAGATTTGGGAGCTTAGCAAAGAGACTGGTGTTCATTGAGTGCCCATGCTATGACAGACCCTGTGCTAACTGTCCTTACTATAAGATTCTTTACTTGCATTTCATTTCATCCTTAAAATTACCTACCCCATGGTGTAGAAGACAGGTATCCATATTTTGACAGATAAAGAAGGAGAAAGGGTAAGTAAGCAGGGTGAAGTCCTAGTGCTTGTAAGGTCACTATGTGCTCACCCCTAAGTCTATGTTTGTTTGCTTGTTTCCATTCCAATATTCTTCACATAATAAGGCTACTGTGTCAGTACCTGTGGTGCCCATAGACACAAAAAGCTGAAAGAAAAGTTTGTTAGGATGCTTATACATTGTCTGCCAGAGACTATAGTTTGCTTGATGGAATGGCACAGTTTTTTCCTCCATGGAACAATACAAATTATTTATCATTATTCAGTCATGCACAGATATCACGTAGTCTTATTGCACAAAGTGAAAAACAAGACTTTCATTTCGGCAATATATAAAGTTATTTAAGAATGATTCTTGAGCTTATTCCAATTTATTATTCCAGATTAACCCCCAGAATAATCATTTCAAAAGCCAAATGGGTCGATCTGCCAATAAATAAATGGAGCAAGAAGTTTCTTCTATCATCAGACTTTGAAGTGGAAGAGGAAAAAAAAAAATGCTCTGTATATTTCACCTTTATATCTCTAAGGCTTAGCACAGTACTTGGAATCCAGGTCATAAATATTTTGCTTTCTAAAAGGTAGAGGTGGAAGTGGGGATTGGGAGTGCATATATTTTTGAATCATGTTTTCTGGATATACTTAAATAAACGTTCATTGAGAACAGCCAGGCTTGTCTCACATGGGGCAATCCACATATTAGTGCTTAAGAGCGTAGGGTCTGGAGTCAGACTGTAAGGGTTTAAATCCCAGCCCTACCACTTACCAGCTGCATGATCTTAGGCAACCCTGAGTGTTCCTCACCCTGTAAGACGGATTGATAATAATAGAAATGATCTCACAGTGTCATTGTGAGGATAAAATGACTGATGCACTTAGTTCAGTGATAAAAGCATGGAAGGCACCAAAGAATGTTTCATATTATTAAGTGAAAAAATTAACCTCAACTTCACTAATATCCAAGGAAATGTTTCACACTACACTATTATTAAAAATAGAGGGGATTTTTTTTTAATTTGAAATATTTATTAAAAAAAAAAGATATAGGGGAAAAATGACCTCTAGACTATTCCAAAAGATTATATTCTGTCCTTATTTTATGGACCTTATTTCTGAGGAAAGGACCATGGCAATCAGAAAAAAAAAAAAAAAAAGAAAAGAAAAAAAGATTAAAGGATACTTCAGGGAATAATTTACTTTTTCATTATTACTGCATTCTTTCTACCTTCTAATGTACATCTAAGTCCAGCTGAAATCCCAAGCCTCCTCCAATCTTTTGATCATCTCAGAATTTAATCCTTTCCATTTTAGCTGGATTTGCTCTAAGAATAGTCTGTTGAACTACAGAAGACAACTCAATCTTCACTAAACATGAGTCCAGTTTTTTGTTATTTTTTTTAATTTCAGAGGTTCCTAACATCAGAACATCTCTCTAGAATTCATAAGAGAAAATAAAAATTAATATTCAAAACAAAAGTAGCCTATCAAAGGGGATGCAGAAGTAAGTAACAGCACCATGAATAGAACAAGCCATCGTGCCTTTGTTTTAGATGGAAAACAGTGTCACTATCTTTTTATAAGAACCTCACATTCGACAGTGAGGAATAAAGAACCCAAGAAAACATTTTCCTGACTAAAGCCTTCTATACAAATAAATGTATTGCCCTTTTCCTGTCCCTCTCCACCAGAGTTAAACAATAGCTAGTGAGAAAGGAAATGATATCAACACTCTATTGATAAAAATCAAACTGCACTGAAGGAAACAGAGTAAAACACAATAGAAAAAATACAGCATGTGGCTTCTGTAGTTTGTCATGGTAATTCCATGAATAGTAATCAATTATTAAATTTAAAGCATAAATTCATTATTACTTTCATACTAACTTAAGTTTATTATATATTATCAGCTTTAATACCAGTATCTTTCAGAAAAGACAAGTGGGAAAATGAAAAGAAAAAAGAAACAAATTGTCTTTGACAGATAGAATTTATACTTCAATTTATACTTCAATGTATTTAACTCTTTTCTTGATTAAATGTTAAAATTTGACTGGCATTCAGTACCTTTCATAGCTATCCAATCTAGAAAAAGCTATTTCAGCAGAGTTTGCAGAATGGTTGTGGGAAATGCCTTGAAGACCATTTATCAACTTAATGATACTGCATGAATGTTTGGCAGAACATTCAGACTATGGATAAAAGTATAAAGTTTTTAAAAATATGTGAAAAAGATCCCATGTCTGTGACAAATTTGCAGTGCTAGAGTTTGACATTTTCCAAATTGATCTTATTCCCAAGGAAGTGGTTTCTCCCTTGCATATTCTAGTTCTTGCTGAATGCTGATGACCTGTTTGACCAGCTTGGAAAAACAGGAGGTCCAATCTCCTTTTGGGCTTCAAATTAATGTCTTGATTCTTCTCCAAATTAACTGCCCTTGTGAAAACAAGTATAAGAATAAACTATTACAATATTTTGCTATCATTTCTTAGTTGATAATTAACCATATAAAATAAATTTAGGAAGCCCTCTATCATGTAGGAATTGAAATATTAAAAACATTTCATAAAATTTCTATAAGAAAAAAGATCTATATCCCGGTAGTCATTGCTGTGTTTCTGATAAGACAATGATGTCCTAAACTGAGACATGACCCACTATAACTCTGCTTTATAAAGGGGGGAGAAGGGTATTGTTGAGAATGAATGGAGACATCAAATAACCAAAGGTGACATACCACAACCCACTCATTCCAAATCCCTAGTGTCCTACTAGGAGATGTGCAATGGTGTCATGCTAGTACTCTCTGTTCCCATTTCCTCTGATATTTTAATCAGAGAGCAGGCATATGGAGATTCAGCACCCAACACAATTTCAGAATCAAAGAAGCAGTATAGCTAGTTTAAGAAGATTGTTACTTGTTAGGGCAGTTCTAGGTTGCACTCAGTCTAAAAACATCATTTCTCAAGAAAACAATAGAATGGAATATTTGTCCTTGAAATGGCCTTGAGATTGCACAGCTAGCTCAATGTTCTCTCTTCATAGGTGAAGAAACCAAGGTGCAAAGTAATAGTAATAATAATAATGCATAATAATGATTTATTCTACATCATAGATTGAATTTAGTCTCTATATAGTCTGTTATTATATGAAGAATGAATGAATGAATAATCAGACACAGGAATAAAGGATTAGAGAGAATTACAGTGATAAGATCAAATAATGAAGTCATATAATCCCAAAGTCAAGATTCTACTTGAAATTGGTGTCTGATAAACCTGTGCTGATTTGCATTTCAGTCACTGACTAGTGATCTTAAACATCAGTCTGCATCTATGTTTAAGGATAAGAGGCAATTATATGTATATTTGTTGTGAGGATTAAATGACATAACATACCGCATAGCCTGATTTAAGTGCTACATCAGCTACATTGTAGAACTTGTAGACATTCAACAGAGACTAAGTTCCTTTTTTATTGCTTTTGTCTGTTGCAGAGATTCCGTAAGAGAGCAAACATTTTCTAATCGTATGTGTGGGAAAAGAGACAGTAAGAACAGAGATGTGTTTTTGAGATAAAATTAGAAATTAACAGTGATGTGAGCTAAGGGAAACCAAAATTTCTTCCAAATCAAGCAAACATTGTAATTTTGAATTACAAAAACAGATCATGATTATTTTTTTTTTAAATAAGTATTTATATAAAGATATACAAGAAACGGGTATGGCTGCCTCTAGGAAAGAGAAATGGGGAACATGAGTGAGGGGTGTACTTAATTTTCACTGTACTCCTTTTTTAATTTTTAAAAATTTTGGTACCATGTATGTGTGTGTGCATGCTTTCTCATTACAATTATTTTCATTGGTATTTAAAAATAAACAGAAGTTGAAAAGACATGACATTTAAGTATTCCAAGCAATCAGGCCTTCTACATTTTTAGAGAAATTTCTGTACTTTATGGTGAATCAGTTGACGGAAGGAAGTTTTACATGCATATTCTTGACAGGCATGCTTTTTAAATTTCTTATGTATTCAATGCTCTAAAATAATTATTTTTATTAATACATAGAAAAACCACTTTCAGACACAGCTATGCATTGATAATTCAACTAAGTAGCCATTATTGTAAAAATACTATGTGTGAAACTGTTTGCTGTGCCTTAGGTGGGGGGCAGTATTGGGAGTTGAAAAAGATCATATAAATGTGACTAAGATATAGTAGGTTCTGTGTTCAAGAAGATTATGATGCTACAGAGAAGGCAGAAACATATTTAAACAGTTGCTATCAGGCATCTTGCAAGTTTTTAAATGTTGCATAATATATAAACTTATACTTGAACGGTATCTATGAATGAAGGGCATTTCAGAAATAAGAGCAACTTGAATTACAGGACAGAGTAGGAGAAGGCAGAGTGATTAGACACTACATGGTACTAGGGATGTGCATTAGAAAATAAACTGGAGTCAGGAAGGAGCCAGGATCAGGATGAGGATTATACACTAGGTTGAGGAGGTTGGAGTTCTTGCTATAAGAAGCTGGGAACAACTGAAGATATAACCAAGTTAATATGGTCATATGATAACTTTGAGGCAGTATAAAGGATGGATTGGTATCAGGAATAATGCAGGATAGGGAGCTATGAGGAGGCTGTGGCAATGGTAAAGAATCTGAGCCTCCCTTTATGTGAAGCACAGGTCTCACCTGGTAGAGCAAAAGCAATAAGATGTGAGCTCACCTGAAGGGACAACTCCAAAGCAGACACATCTCACACTTCTTTCTCTTCACATTTCTGAATCTGGTATTTTCATTAAAATCATGAAGATAAACACATATATGGCATTATTCATGATTACCTGAAGTGAACAGATGATTCAAAAGCAATTGGCTAGTTCTGTTAAGTGGAATGTAATCAGGATTATGCCAGTGCTCATGGTTATTTGAATCAATAAAAGAATACCACTTGAGATATTGCTCCTTTATGAGTTTCAGGAGTCCATTCTCAATATCCACCGTAAAGGTTGTTCCAATTAAGAATTTTTAAAAAATGTTTAAAAAAATACTATGCAGTAAGCTTTCAGGGATAATTTCCCGAGACAAGGTTTTAGTTATAGATTTTGATTCTTCATATAAATAAGAGATCTTTTCCAACTCAAAAGGCTAAAGGGTATTTCTGGAATTCCTTGGAAGTTCTATACCAGTTAAGTACTGGCTCACCTTCCGAAAAATGCCTTTGTAGTTTGAGAAGGTGCAACCAGGAGCCATCATTGCTGATTTGCCCACAGTGTCAAACATCAGAGGAACTTTCCGATAGTCCTTTAAGAGTTTGGTACTTGCATTAATTAGGAAGGTAAAATGGGGGTCAAATGGGGAACTTTTCAAGCTACTGGAGCAGAGCTAGAATAAATGACCCTATTTACTTGGAGAAATAAGTTAGCAGTGTCACAGAGTCTCCATAAAGCAACACAGAATTGTAAATGGGAGGTAAGGGAAATATCAGAAAAAGAATTTACATCCAATAAAACTATATCCATACTGGTAGCTGTGTTTTGCTTACCAAGATTGGTCAAAACAATAAATACTTAACAGGCAAGACAAAAGGAAAACTATTTTCATAGCAGAATATCCATTTTTTTCAGTGGGAATCTCTTCCATTGTCACTAGAATTTAATTTCTAGCAATATACTTTTCCTGGCTATCAATAGAGTCTTGTGTTTGAATTTTGATTTAGACAATGGGCTCTTCAGTTAAGAGGAAACTTCTATAAATATCATCAAAAATTGAGTATCCTGTCATTTTAAAAGTATAGACTATGAAAAAAATCTAAGGTCCCTTTAAGAAGTAAGTTGGTGCCAGGAGAGTTAGGGAAAGAAATAATTATAAAACAGCAGAAGCCTTTAGAACTTACAAAAGAAAAGGAAATACTGTAGTGTATATTCACTTTTACAGCAATTGATAATTTTAAAGGATAGGCAAATCGTGGAGCGGAGAAGAAATTAGAGAAAACACCCTATTGGAAAGAGGCCTTCAGGAAGGTTTGGGTGAATCTGGGTCAGTGGCTTTGCCTCCAAGAAAAGTTCATAAACTAAAGTCGATATTTCTTTTCAATCTGAAGCTACATGAAGCAGAAAACTGTAAAGATTTGGAAACTAGGCAGAGTGAACTAAGAGAGCTCTGAAGCTAACCAGAGAGTCAATTTAATACCTTGTCTCTGGCCAGTTGTGAATGGTACTTAAACACATCGCCTAAATATTTAGAGAAAGCTGTCTGTGAAGGGTACTTCTATCTCAAGGTTATTCTAAAGCACTGAAATACTAGCACTGGGACTCCATAGTGTGTCTATATCCATGAATGACTTTGAATTAGGCAAAAACTCCACATGAGTTCAAATCTAACAATGATTGCTAAGAATTAAAGTTAATTAAAAATTTAACAAATTTAACCTATATGATTTTATTTAGAAATTTTTTTCTTTTCTTTTATAATATATAATCTATAAAAATACTTAAAATGTTAATTGTTTTGTTATTTTAACAAAAATATTAGGTAGGTAGGAAAGAAATTTTAGAAATTACCAAAAATTTAAGGCTTTGAACAGTGTACCTGAAAACATATCCTATACCCCCTTTTATCTAGTAACAGTCACCCATGTGTTATGTCTATAGGACCTATGTAAAAAGTTGCTTAGTCTAATCAGGTGCAGTTTAAAGAGGGAGGGCAGAGTAATAAGACATTATTCTAGACAAGTGTAAGAAATTGTAGTAGTAGTTGTTCCATGTCTTTTAAGTATGACAATGTCTGAATTCCAAATTTGGTCATTTCAAGTATTTCATCAAACTGTAACAACCCAGGGGGGTTAACTCTTTGCTTTTAAAGGATTATTCATGAAAATAAGGACCTACAGCCATTCTGGAATAATCCAATTTGCTCATGACACATCATTTATAACAATACCTCATTCTTTGCGGCTACCTTTTTTCCAAAATACTATATTACTTACCCTTTAAGCATCTCTGTAAGGCATGTATAATGGCTCCACATTATTGCTGAAAAAGTTATACCACAAAGAAGTTGGAAGCCTGTCCGAAGTGTATTAAATATAATATATATATAATACATATAACATAAATATATAATTGTGTATTATCTGTTGTGTGTACTTGTCTCTTTGTTCTTAGTTAAAGAGATGCATAACCAAAGAGAACAGAGGAAAGAGAAAGTAGACAATCTAATTCATTACAGTCATTCAGTAGATAGCAAAACTGAGTTCCCTGAAATTCCTAAACTATTTGCTCAGATTTAGTTTGATAGGCTATGAAGCAAAAGAACAAAATATCCAAATGAAGAGAAACTATTTAGATGTTCTACATCTTAGTAGAATCTACTTATAATAAAGAGGGAAAAATTAAATAAATCTGTGTAGTCTTTTATATTATAATAATAATTATTATATAACTTTGTAATATTTCTCCTGATAACTGAATTTATTTGAAATAAATGTGGTATTTTTAGAAAAAATATGTAATACTTTTATGAAAATCAGTTGAATAATTTTGGTTTCCTATCATGCAGGACTGAATTTAGGTTTTGTAAGTTCAGAGACATACATAATTGAGGGTTTCTTAAAGGAAAAATATAATGAAAATTGCAAACAAAATTTAGCTACATGTAAATATTTATTAAGAATAAAATCACTACAACAAATTCCAACTTTTTCCAAAGTTACAAATATAATAAACATCATAAACCAAGGAAGACTATAATATTTTTATTAATTTATTGTCTGTAATTTTTTGTATACTCACAGTGATTTTGAAATATAATTTGCTGTGGATTGAATAGGAAGATAATTTATTATTTGATTGAGTATGGTTGGACAAGAATCTTTAGAAAGATTTCTTTTAGCTCCACAAGTAATTACTGACAATGGTATGAAGATTTTGAGGATCACCCTTTGTGTTAGGGAGCATTACAAAGATTCCCACTAGCCATCCCTGAATCTGGATGGTTAGCAGTTACTTATCTGTACACAGAAGTGATGGGGAACCATATAAATGTATCCACTAAACCCAAAATAAAAATACCTTTGGCTTAACTTCCTTTTAGCAAGATTCCAAACATGTTTGTGGCCATTCCAATGCCACTGGACATGGGAGGGAGTTGGACTGGAAGGAGACAGCCATCCTAATATATCATGGTTAAAAAAATATCTTACTATTGCAAATTTCACAAAAATACTATGACCTTGTGAAAATTATGAGAGCTTCTCCCAGGAAGAAGCCTGCTTATGTAAGGGCAAACCATGGTATATTCATCTCTGCTAAATTTAACAAACTAATCAAGCTAGAAATTAATGTAAAATTTGAGTAGTAATATGGATAGAAATTAAAGTATATCCTGAAAGGCATTATGTTGTTGCATAGTCAGTAATGAATGATGTTGGTTGATTTCAACAACACATGTAGGGTAGCAATATGAAGTAAAAATGCTAATGTTAATACTAGTATGAAAACATTTTTATGAATGGGCTATATATATATATTTAAGAGTTTCTAATAGAAGGTTAAATCTCAAATATTTAACAGTGTCCTAGAAGGCATTACCTACAGCCAAGATTGTAGAGAAAATGGCTGTTTAGCTAATAAAATATTTGCATCTTTGACAAGTAAAATGAGAAATCTAAGCAATTTTCTGAATGTAAAGGTAATCCTGAGATAGTAACAATGTACAAACAGCAAATATCATACATCAGAATGCTTAAGGTAACTTTGAGGACTTCTGACAAAGAGAGGACATTTACTGAGAGGAAATTGGTATGCATGTGAAATACTCTTTTTGGTTGCCATTTATTAAGTCAGGGCTTCCATGAGATGGAGTATGTAACTGTAGCCATCTTAGCAATTCATCTTACTTTGAAAAATAACCCCGTCTTACTGTTAAATATATATTAGTAAGATGTTTTTAAACACAGTTTTATTTATATATCATACAACCCATTCAAAGTACATAATCAATAGTCCTCAGTATAATCACAGAGTTGTGTGATCATCACAACAGTCAATTTGAGAACATTCTCACTGCTCCAAAAAGAAAATCTCCTACCTCTTATACTCCCCTATTATTGACACTTAGCATTGGTATGGTACCTTTGTTACAATTGATGAAAGAGTATTACAATCTTACTGTTAACTATATTCCATAATTTGCATTTGTTGTGTTTTTTTTCTCCCCATATACCAGCCTATTATTAACCCCTTGTAATTGTGATATACCCTTCTTCTAGTTCATGGAAGAACATTCTTATCTGTACTATTAACAGCAGTCATCCTCCCATGTTTATACAATCCCATGTTTTAGCTTCTAGCTTTTCTTCTAGGGATATACACGGCCCTGAACTTCACCTTTCAACCACTAGCACATCCATAATTCATCGCTGTTAATTACACTTACAATAATGTGCTCCCATCACGAAGCATTTACAATCAACCTTACTAAAAATCTACACAAATTAAACATCAGCTCTCCCTTCTCGTCCCTCATTCTAACCTATGCTTAGATTTTAAATCCAAGAGTCTGCTCATTATAATTAGTTTATATTAGTGAAGCAATACAATATTTGTCCTTTTGTGACTGGCTTATTCCACTCAACATAATATCCTCAAGTTTCATTCATGTTGTCACATGCATCAGGGCTTCATTGTTTCTTACAGTTGAATAATATTCCATCATATACATATACCACATTTTGTTTATGCATTCATCAGTTGATAGGGACTTGCGTTGTTTTCATCTTCTGGCAATTGTGAATAATTGTGAATAATTCATGTGCAAATGTCTGTTCATGTCCCTGCTTTCAGTTTCTCTGGGTATATACCTAGGAGTGGGTTTGCAGGGTCTTATGGCAATTCTAATACTTAGCTTCCTGAGGAACTGCCACTGTCTTCCACAGCGGTTGAGTAGTATGTTTTTGTATTGAATCAAATATAGGGAAAGAATGGTTTGGGTTTACCTGTATGTGCTAGTATATGATGCATTCACAGTAATCTGATTCACTGTAATCTTATAAAGTCTGGGGAGTCAAAATTGTTGAAAGTGTGCAATGACACAGAGATATGGACATCACCACTCCAAAATAAGGTTTTGCTAATAGTTTTGTATGTTATGAATATAATGATAAAGATGGATCAGCTGATTTTTCCCTAAATTCACTTTTCATATTGCCTAATATATATGTTAGATTTTACAAGGTCTTTATTAACCACCAGTCTCTGCCTAATTTTTTTTTTTCCGGGAGGTCCCGAGTATCGAACCCAGGTCCCTCCATATGGGAGACGGATGCCTAACCATTTGAGCCACATCCGTCCCCCTCTGCCTAATTTTTTATTATTGTTGTTCATCAAAGGAACAGTGAGTAACTGCATCTTATGCATGATTTTTCTGTTTGTGTGTGTGTGTGTTTAAAGACATGATTGTTCCATTTTCTCACTGACAATTTCCTTATTTTGGTTTATTCCCCTAAAAGTCCTGTCCTTTTATCTCTACTCTTTCTGAGACTCTTGATATGGGGGGGGCGACATAATGACAGAGACAAACAGGAGATTGGAGGGGCACAGACTTGTTGTCATTGCCCAAATCTTCTTTCCATGCCACATGTTTACAAGCATGCTGTGCTCCCCTTTACAAAAGCAGATGCCGACACACGCACAGACCTCAAGGCTTTCCATTGTGTGAATGAAATGGTTTCATTTAAGAGCTCCTGCTGTCAATTCCCAGGCAATGCAGACAGGCAGGAGGAGTGTACGGTACTAACGGAAAACTGCTTAGGTAGAAGGCTTAAGAATTTGGACTCACAAATATATTTATATAGGCGCTCAAGATTAGAATTTATTCTGGAAAAGAAATCTTGGTTGAAATGACTGTAATCTGAGCCGGAAGATACTATAATTTAATGTTAATATTTTTTGTTCCTTGGCAGTCCTGCTTTTGGGCCTAAGACGGATTTAGTCCCAAGTAGTCAGTACAGTAATAAAGGATTGCTTTGTTGAATGCCTACTAGTCCCCTGGCTGTTTACTGCTCCTTATGCAACAATGGTAAGAGTTCCTCATACAACCTGGGAGGATCAACAGTGAAATGTCTTGGTATTTCCTTTCCTTAAGTGCCTTGAATTTAGGAAGAGCCAGTGATATACAAAAAGCTTAAATCCCACATCCTCTGCCTCAGTGTTAACCCTTTGCATAGCAGAGTCATTTAATTAAATATTCATTAGAAAACTATATAGGTGTTTCTAGGAAGGGCTGAGATTTGCTTTGCCTTTGTAATTCCCATTCACCCCCACAGAGGTACTTTCTATGCTGCTCAAGGCTAAAATCCATAGACTCTTAAGACATGGTGGGGTTGGAAGGTTCAGAGGTTTAGCGGCTTAGTCTTTGCAACATTCTGCATAGCTGGTATTCCCAGAGGGGTTTCTAATGTCTGCATATAGATTCCGGGCAGAGGAGTTTCCTGTTTTCTCTTCAGTATCAGGGTGGGGAAGTGGGGGTAGGCAGCTGGTAGATGAGGATGCTACATGTGCATCAAAGCAGAATTGAAAGCAGCCTCGTACAATAAAAGATAAAAATTAAATCCCTTCCCCTAATGCCTGTAATTGTTCAAACTCTTTTGGCTGAAGCCTTTATCTTTGATACATATATTCATTCAATAAACATTTATTGAGCATATATTACATGCCAGGCACTACCCTAGACACTGAAAACATAGCAGAGAGTAGGACAGACAAGATCCCTGTTCTAAAGAAGCACAATTAAAATCTAATGACTTGAGTGAAAAGAATTTGGCTTTTCCGTACAGTAATATCTTATTGAGATATAAGGACAGTGATATCTTATTAGGAATGAGTTTATCAGCCTAGAGAAAAGTTTAGGAGTGGGTATAGAGGAGAAACTGAAGAATTAAGTTTTAAAATCATCTCCTGGTATTTGAAGTGTGTGTTTGTGTGTGTGTGGGGGGGTGGAGACTGTTTATGGAAAAGGGAGACTTGAGGTCTAGCGATTGAGTCCTTCCTTGTCATTCTTATCTGACAAAAACCAAACACAATAGAAGAGGTTGACTTTGATTTTAGTGACACTGAGTAAAGCATGACTTTGAAGCTGATGAAATTAAACAGAAGCCAAAGGTTCACATACTCTTTTGAAAAGACATATGATTCTCATTGAGAAAAACAGCCAGAAACCAATTTGCTCCCTGCTACCTATCAATTCAACTTCTAGCAATTCTTTTATATCAGAAATCAGGAGGGCAAATTGCTGACATGGTAATGTGTGTTCAGAAGAAATAGATGGTTTATATCTCAGACTTTTCTTTTAGTGAAAAGTGAAAACACAGCAGAAAGTAATAAAATGATAAATATCAAGAAGATTCAAGAAGAGTTCATTTAATTCCTTTATGTTCTTTCCCTTCACTCTTCTCAATTACACACAAGTATGAACTGGAGGAAAAAAATCCTTTTTGTTTCCCTATGTAGAGATAAAATGTTTTTTTGCCTAATGATTCAAAATTGAATATTTTTCCCAAAGAAGTTTATAAACCAAATATTTAGCTAAGATCCATTTTTCAGTAAAAACAAAACTAATGATTTTTATAAAAGACATTTTACTGATTTATTTTTTAGAAATTTTAAAAAGTGACTTAAACCACCCAAGTTTAAAATAAGAACTAACATTAACTGTCCTTTTACATTTATTTTCTGCATAATGCCTTTTGGCATTTCACCAAATATAGTGGCTTGAATTGTTTTTTGTTTCATATTTACATTTATTGACTGTCAGAAAGAAATATCCGTTATAGAGATTTTAAGTTTCCCAAGATTGGGATCATGACCCCTATTTCCTTTACATTCCCTCAGCTCCTGGTACCCAGTAAGCAGAGGTCCACATTGTTAAATTAATTAAAGTGTGTCAAATGGAATAACTTTCATGAAGCTCACCTGTTGGCAGCACAATCAACTAGATGTACAAAACTGGATGATTCTTCTAATCCAAGACTTCCTATGCCACAATCTTTAATTTCTGGGACATTTTTGTCAAGCATAGTTACTGGAATCACATAAATATAGTCAACCAAACATATCACATGGACTTTAAGAAATGCAATCAATGATTTAACAATCAATTTTTTAGATCTGTAAAGCATATAGGTATACATTTGATATATATTCCCTTTTTGGAATTGGAGGTTTAGACAAGTGTGCATAAAAGGAAACAAGGCATCTTCATAGAACTTTAGATTTTGACTTCTAACAAATAATTTATGAGAATAAAGAAATAGAATATGAGCTATCCTTTGTGTTCCAAAGAAAATGCCTTGTAGTGTTTATGAATAAAGAATAATCATTGAAACAGAAAAATTCAAAAGGATGCAAGTCTCACAATTTCAATAACAATACACATATTTTTTGTTGGCTTGTAATTTCTCTGAAGACATTACTTTGAAAGTTTGGACTTGTGCTAGACCTTAGCGTATAATGAAGCTGGGGAAGTGTTGGATTCCTCTAGGTTCTTGATTATGTTGCATAAAAGAATTTAAGAACATACCAATTAAGTTAGGTCAGTAAAAAGAATTTATTGAGAAATGGGGGAAAAGAACAGAGCTTGATGAGAATTCGGAGAGGATAGAAATGTGCACCAAGATTTGATATGGGCTCCTCTAGGCAGAGAGAGTGAGATTGGGCTTGTGTGGTTACCTTAAGTTATTAATTATTCCTTCCTTGCTAATATTTGGGGAGGGACCCCAGCTGTTTGCTGTTCTGATTGATTACCTCTCCCATCAGTTCTCCAGGGAGCCCACTGATGAGGCTCCTTGAGGATATCAGAGGTATTTCCTTGACCCCAAATAAGATCTCATTCCAAATAGGATTCTCATGGGGTCGTTCCAGCAGCCTCCTTGGTGGCACTCTTTCCTTCAGGGGTTTCAGGTGGGGTTCCAGGGCCACATGTTTCGTGGCCATGTTTTTCTGCCAGGTCTTAGACTCATCTTCCCTTTTCCTAAACTAGCCTGCCTCATATAACACATCTTTGGTCACATCAGTGGGACTTGTTTAGAGAAGGCCAGCTGAAAACAGTTTCTGGAGACTGAGAGTCACATTCTCCCAAAGTGAATACACACACACACACACTCACATACATTAGTATAGGTAAGGTCTATTGTCAGTCAAGCCACTATAGTCAAATTATAGTATAAATCTGGTTGAGTGTTCTCCAAGGAAGCAGTAGTTATCAGCAGAATTAAGTTGACATGCTGTTTCCTCTATCTGCACCTGATATTTACTGATTTTATTTAACTCAACTCCAGCATTCTATATTTCCAAAGCAGAAAACAAGTAAATTGTATATCCTATCATTTCAGAACCATTGTTGTTATCATATTTTTCTAAAGTGTGATTTAAATTCTTTTTGGTTTGGTTTAAACATGCTTACATTTGGTGTTTCTTCTCATTCCAAAAATTCTTCATCATCTACATGGAGGCTTTTATGAACAAAGTTACATAATATTAATAGTTTATGTGTAAGGCACTTCCATACAAGGTTCACAGTAACCCTGCTAAGGTAGACATTGTCATGTCTATGGCAGAAGCTAACGTTCACTGAAGGCCAAGAATGTATCAAGCATAGAGCATTAACACTTTTAATCTTCATAGTTGTAATGTATTTTCTAGTGTTATTTATATTTTACAGGTAAAGAAATTGAGGCCCAGAGAGATTAATCAGTTGGCCCAAGTTTACTCACCTAGTATATGGCAGGATTTGATCACACTTTGTTTTTGATTCCTGAACCTGAGCAGAGGAAATTGAGAGTCAAACAGATTGATACACCCTTCACCTTATCTTTTTGAGGCTAAATGCATTCATTTCCTGTGGTCTTTCTCTTATGGCTATTGACCCCAAAGTTTTCTTTGTTATCTTTTGCTTTCCCAAAGTAGGCCACCTTTTATGGAATCCCAAATGGAGTGAGTAATCTGATAAAACTATGATCAATGAAGCATTTAGAGAGAGGATGGCCCTGCTATGAACATATTTTAATCTTATCAGCCCTTTTTAAGTCTTGATTAACAGGTGAGCTTTGATGCATGTTTTGTAATAACACTGGTGGTTGTTATAATTATCATCATTTATTGAGCACTACTAAGTACTAGACATTGCACTAGTTCTTACATATATGTCTTTATTTAAATCTTGTAAATAAAGACCATCATTATTATTGTATTGCTTTTAATGGAAGAAAAAAATTGAAGCTTAAAGAAGCTAAGTAACTTCCCCTAGGTTAAACAGTAGCAAGTGACCCAGCAGAGATTCAGGCAAGTTCAGCAGGATTCTATAATCCAAGATTAACTGCTACTCTAATACTCTTATCAATATGTGATAACTCTATGCTTATGCCCTCTATTAAGTGAAATATGCATGTAAAATTACTTAGAACAGTGCCTGGCTATTGGGGATTGAATCATGTCCCCACAAGAGGCAGGCTCAGACCTCAAACCCTGGCCCTGCGGGTGTGAACCCATTTAGAAACTTCAAAGATGGTATTAAAGTATGCCCAAACTGAATGAGGGTGAATCTTAACCCAAAATGGCTGAGAGCCTTATAAGCAAAGGAAATTGGACACAGAAAGAAAGCCATTGGGAGCAACTAAAAGCTGAAGTCATGGAATCTGGAAGCGAAAGGACAAGTCACTGTCATGTACATCACTATATGATGGAAAAGCTAAGGAACCCCAAAGATTTCCAGCCAGGCAGAAGATACCAACCTCAGAAGAAAGCTAGCCTTCTAGCCCCTGAAACTGTGAGCCGATAAATTCTTATTGTTAAGCCAACCCATAGTATGGAATTGTTCTAGCAACTAAGAAATGAAAAACACTGGCTAATGTGAAGTCCTTAATATTTGTTAGTTAATATTAAAATTCCTCATGTGATAGTTGCTTAATAAAGGCAATTCCTTTGGTAATTATAAGGTAGAGGCAAATATCAAAAAATCATTTTTAAGAAAAACACTTTTAGAGAAACAATCTGATTCATGAGCATCTTCTAATATGATGTAGGAGACCAAAAGCTATTTGGAAGAAAGTGGTAAAAGGAGCCTTTCCATACAATAGGACTAAAAAATATTTTATTCCTTTAGAAAATATCACTTCCAGGAAATTATCATAACTAATATCACAACATAGAATCAGAATATGTAGTAAAGTGACAACAACAACATCTCGTAGAGTTAAAATCTAGAATATAGGTTACCAGGGGATAGAATGGGGGTAGAGAATGAGGAGTTGATTTTAATTTGTACAGAAATTCTGTTTAGGTTGATTGTAAAGGTTGGAAATGGATGGTGGTGATGGTAGCACATTATTGTGAGTGTAATTAACAAGACTGAAATTATATAGGTAAACATGGTTAATAGGGGAAACCTCAGGTGTACATGTTACTAGAATACAAATGAAATGATAAAACAGACTTATAACACAGTGAACTTTATTGTAGATAATGGGCTATAGTTAATAGTACAAGTATAAAAATGTTCTTTCATGAATTATAACAAATGAACAACACTGATAGAAGGTGTTAAAAATAGGGTGGTTTATGAGGAAAATACACCTAATGTAAACCATGGACAATAGTTAACAGAGCTATTTTGATAATCTTTAATCAATTGTAACAAAAGTAACTACTGTTAAAAAAATAATACAAATTATAAAAAAGTGCTATCATCAATTGTAACAAATGTTCCACACCAGTGCAAGGTGTTGATGGTGGGTTGGTATATGGGAATCCTGTATTTTATGCATGATTTTTCTGTAAATCCACAACTTCTCTAATAAAAACTTTTTGCAACTGAATACATCTTAGAAATGATTTGAGTACCCCAGAGATACCACTACTTCAGTTTGAAGACCACTACATTAGAGGACCGGACCATCAACTTTTAAAAAGAATAAATAAAATTCTGGCTTTATTTATTCACATATAAACCCAGGTTCAAATGCCAGTTTAACTTGTTTTGAGATTTAAGGCAAGTCATTTATTTTTTTAATGCTAAATATCCTCTTCTGTAAAATTTGGAGTAATAGTTCATCTCCAAGATTTTTGTTAGGATGAGACAAAATTTATTGAAAATGCCTTTCCGTGCTTGTAGTAAAAGAGAACTATTGTTAGTGTCATGAAATCGACAAAGCCTTATTTGTCTGCATGAAAGGATGGATAAATAAGTGAAGATAAAAATGGGATGAATTACCACCCACACAGCACAAGCGTGCCAGGAGAATTTTCACATTGATAGGTTATCAGTTCATTAGGTAGAGATTCATATGAAGGAGAAAATTAATTCACCCAATTTCTCTCCATGGCTGAAAATATTGGTGTGAGAGGTTGAAGTTATTTTATGAATCCCAAAAAGAGAAGGATTATGTTTTTAAACTAATCCATTCCTGTGGATGTGAGACCCTTTTGATCGGACTCCATCAGTGAGGTATGACTCAGGTTGAGTTTCTGCCCTCTTCCGGGGTCTGATATAAATAGAGACACAGAGGAAAAGGAAGCTGTTTGATCCCACAATGTAAGAGAAAGGACTCCAGGTTCGCCCACAGCTGAGTTCAATGACAGAAGCCCTGAGACCCTCCAAGAGCTGAACTCAGGGAGAGATGAGCCATATGCCTGATAGCTCACATCTGAACTCAGGAAGAAAGCGGAACAACTGAGACTGAGAGAGGAGGCCCAGTAAAAGACAAGTCCTATGCCTGGTTGCCCATAGCTGAGCTCCAGGAGAAGTAAATCCTGGAGGGGAAGGCAGAGACTTCGGCAGAGATGAGTGGCCATCTTCGCCACATGGCAGAACCCTGAGAAAGCATCTCTTCTGATGCCTTAATTTGGACATTTCATGGCCTCAGAACTGTAAGCTTTTACCCTAAAAAATTACCTATTATGTAAGCCAACCCATTTCTGGTACTTTTCATTGGCAGACCTTTGGCAAACTAAGACAATTGGGTTGACAACATTAATTTGCTTTTCTCTTCTCATTGAATGATTAGCATCAATGGAAGAATAAGTAGGTTTTATGGTAGTGTGTTTCAAAATGTAAGTAAACATTGGTTGTGAAATCAAGCTAGTGGGTTATGGCAACATTCTTAAAGTAAAATAAAAGAGAAAACTATGGCAGAGTGCATCATTCATGATAAGGGAAAGTATATTTTTTTCATAAAATATGCATTTTGATTATATGTATTTGTAACAAGGTAGATGTAATTCTTATTAAGATTTCTGGTTAAAAAAGTTTGAGAGAAACTGCTTAAAACCATCTCTGCCAATCAAGCTTACCAAATTACCTGGTCCCTAGGTAAAGTCCCACAATGGAGGATATAGAGAAAATTTGAAAAATACTACTGGAGAAAGACCCTAAAAGACATCTCTTTGCCCCAAAAGAGAAGGCTGCCATCTTGTGACTCTGCCATGATACTTGAGTAGTTTACATTGACCTTAAGACTAAGTCAATTCATATTGCCATTAAAAACAAACAAACCTGAAAAATATGTGATGCCAGAGAAAAGCTGGATAATTTTGTTTTATCTTTTACAAAGTGTTTCATTTCCAATATGTCTTTCCAAAATACATCTCAAAAAAACATTTCAAAGCTCATTCCAAAAATCATTCTAGGTGGGTCTAGCACCTACCAATGCACAGAGAATAAGTTCTAGGGGTAAAAAACTTACGTAAGGCCACTCAATTAATGAATAATAATTATAGGGCCAGAACTTGAAGCCAGATCTCTTGACTTGATTTCTAATAAAGAATTCTTTATACCAGTAGTTCTCAATTTGGGGAACCTAAAGAATTATTTGGACAGTTTGTTAAATATATAGATGACTGTATTCTTTTAGAGTAGGGCTCAAAAAGCTAAATTTTAAACAAGTTCCCTAGTAAGTTATTCAGCATTTTAAATTATTAAAGCCATTGTCTCAGGGAAAATCGATTATCACTCAACTGTGGCCTGAGGAAATATTCCTGGAACAGATAAATTTTAAGGAAAGTGAGAGGAAGAAAGAAAAAAAAGAGGGGAAAACCTGCTTTTTTGCCTTACCAACTTTGAAGCAGGGATTGAAATGTAAACTGACATTTGTTTGACCATTCATTTTAAATTTCCTTTAAAAAATTGTGTTAAAGAATGGGAACCTAGAAGTGACTGAAAGAAATTTGTGTGTGAAATTGTGGCACATTCTTTCTCTGAAAAAAGGGGTTGTAGTTCTCATCTAAACATGTGCCTTGAAATTATGTAGGTTAATCCTGGGTAATATGAAAGTTAATTTAAAGTACCCCACTAGAAATAAATCTCTTATTCAAGAGTTTGCTTAAGCTACAGTACATATTCCTTCCATACGCTCTAAACTGTGGATATTGCGGCAGGCTGTGAGTTTGTCAAACTTTGGATTTAAACAGCAGATGCTCTTTGTCTCCCACTCAAATTCCCTGCTTCCAGTACTCAGCCTTTTATTCCTCATCCTCATGACATTCCACAGTTTTAGAAACTGGGCACACATAAAAGACTTATGGGAGACTTAAGGCTTTTTTAGCAGCTTTTTTCTTTTGATTACACAGTGGGAGGATTTTCACAGATGTTCAGCTCTTAACTCACTTCTGAAATCTCACTGCTAATTCAACTGTGCATTGTTTTATTAATTTAAAATTACTTCAACTTTCTAACAAATACCATACTTCAGTGATTCTCTTTCTCATCTTACCAACACATTACTACTTTTTCTTACTATCCAAGTAATACATTGGCTAGAGATTCTAATCTTTGTTTAAATGCTAGTCAGTCGGATGCTCTTATGCAAACTCTTTAAAATCAGTATGTTTTGAGTTCTATACCTTAAAAATGCTTACCGTAAGGGTTAAAAGTCTCATCCACTGGGAAAAACCCATGATCATCATATTAGGAACTAATTGTTATATACTGGAAGATTGCAGTCAATTATTTTAAATTGTGTATTTCCAAATTATGCAGAGCTTAGAAAGTATCAAAAACTATATATCAAATAAGACAAGTTGATAGATGGATACAGGGATGGATAGTTGGAGAGAGATATGATAAAGCAAGAGTATAAAATGTTAATTGTGGATGGTGGATACACAGATATGCACTGTAAAATTATTTAAATTTCTCTCTATGTTTGAAAATTTCCACAAAAAGTATTGAAAAACGGTACTGTTAACATGTATGCATACACACACATAATTACATCTTCTAAATGTTTACATCTCTTAATATTTGGAATTATTTAATTGTATACACATACTCTCTATAACATGTCTTCCCCAATTTTGTCTAGCATGACGGGCTACAATTTTATTCCTTAGGCTTTGCTCTGTACTTCCAAAAGATCTGGAGCATTCCATAGTGATTTCAGTGCATGTCAAATTCATTGCAGCTGCAAAACAGCTGGTGCAGGCAACTCACAGTGACACTCCAAAATGTGGTCTGAATTGATTAAAACTTGTAATGACTATAAACTTTTAGTGTTTTATGATGTTAGATTTATAGTCTTCTAATTGGGAAATAATATGATGTTATTACATTGTTTTGTGATTCCTACCATTTTAAAAAAATCAACATCCATTAGAACTTGATTAACTTATATGCCTTCTCCTTGATTTATTTTATGGTATACACATATCATTTAAGTTAAAGCAAACTAAATCAAATATTGTTCTGTGAGTTGCAACACTTTCTTCTCTAAATGAGAAGGCATCCTCTGACTCCTACATAGAACTTCGTAGAACCTTGTCACATGGGGGTTCTTGATAACACTGTTAATTTGGCACATTGAAAACAATTCTTTAGATGCAATGGTTACCTTAGCAACCTAAGTGGTCTCAGATCCTCCCAACAGGAATAGCAGTGACATTGACAGAGGAGGCTAAACAATGGGCATGGAAATAACCAGAAAGAGGGACTATTCTACACAACAAAAGTAGAAATGCCAAGCAGGATTAATGAGTACACCAAGCACAAGTATCCTGGCAGCACAGAGCCTGGAAGATAAGTGCTGTCCAGTAGTGAGTGACCATATTTGGAGGGGAGAGAAAATTAGCTGATGTTATGAATCTGCTGAAAACACTTGTTAATATTTCAGAGAAACATCCCTGGGCCATGTTTGAAATACCTGGAGATTATAGGAATGAAATATCCATCAAAACCAAGCAGGTGGCTTAAAAAAAACAGTGATATACAGTGGATACATAGCACACATGTACCTCTATCTACATTTCTAATATATAAGTCATTCGTCTTACTTGGAAATTGGTGAAATACTTGCATCTTTAGTGGACAGGCCCTTGATTAAGGCCAATGCTTTTTCTTTCTTCCACTTGATTCTGTGTGTCTCCCCCCGACTCAGTCTGTTTGTGCCTTCCCTAGGAGTCTGTACCTCACACTTCTCCATGGCAGTCCATAATTCCTTATCTCAGAATCGGTGATTTTGATGTTAGTTCAGCAACTTCACATTTCATCAAGTTCAGACTGTCAGATCTTAAGAAACATTTTTCTTACTCTGGCTATTTGATTTCCAGTTTGCTACTGCCTAGATATGCACATTACAAGAACTGCAGAAGGTAGAATATTCTTGGATATCAAATTGTTCTGCTGCCAATAGCTTTTCATCTTATTGTTATTTTCTACTCAGTAAGAATCACTTGTTTATGCTTTAGTAGGTAAAAAGAACTTATTTGGAGATAACTGTTGTCTGATTTTTCATTACAATTTTAGTATCTATGATTTAAAAAGTGTCTTCTTATACCAAAATTGTGTCTCACTATGGCTTTCTAGTTAAACAGTCATGACCCCTACACATGGACAGTACTTTTTCATATTTCATGTTATTTGATCCTTGCAAGAGTCCTATGGGAAAGATAGGTGACAATAAGTGTTCTATTTTCATTTTAAAGTTAGAAATCAAAAAGTTCTGTGAATTTTTCAAGATTACCTCAAATTAATCACTTAGATGTACTGCACTCTTAAAGGTTGTGGGTAGCTGGTTCTGACAATCTCCTTTCTGTCTGGCAGAGACAGGATATTGTCTATGGTAGAGAGGAAAATGAGTTGTAACTACTCTACTTGACATGGTTATTCATATGGTGAAAGCTGGCAACCTGGCGTTCCTAAAGAAATATGTGAAATTGCTTTGCAGATTCTTCTAGTGGTTGATCCAAGTTTCCTCACTAGAATTCATCAGAATGTTTATCAGTTTTTTGCTAATAGAACTCAGGAGGAGGTTGGTAGATATGGATGACTAATAGGCATCTTTGATGTCTAAAACTGAGATACCAATCTCCGTCCAAAACTTAGTCCTCTACCATGTTTCCTATCTCAGAAAATGGCAAATCCATTCCAATTTCTCTAGGCTAAAATTCTTGGAGCTATTTTTTTTTTCTTTAGTTAGGCCAGTAAAAAGAATTTATTTGGGAAATGGGGGAAAGAACAGAGCTTGCTGAGAAATGGGAAAGAAAGATGGATATACACACCAAGATTTGGTGCGGGTCTCTCTTGGCAGAAAGAGCCTCTTGGAGCTATTTTTGACTCTTCAATTTATTTTTACACTTCACTTCTAATCCATCAGCAAATTCTGATGGCTCTACCTTGAAAACATATTCAGAAACAGACCAATTTTTACCATCTCCGTACTACTATCTTGGTCCAAGCCAACAATTACTGGAATGACACCTAACTGCTGTCCTTGCCTCCCTTGATCCTCTTCAGTGGATTCTCAAGAAAGTAGCCAGAAATCCTGTTAAAACAATGGGAAGATCACATAACTCTTCTGAACAAAATGCTGCAATGACTTCCTGTCTCATGGTTGGATACACTGCCTGCTCTATTTACCTCTCCTAACTCATCTCCTACTGTCCTACTGCTCTGCCTCTTACACACTCTTCTCCAGCTACACTAGCCTTCATTTTTTCTCTAACATGCTATCACGTTCTTGCCTTGGGGCTTTTGTACTCACTGTTCCTTTGACCTATTGTCCCAGATAACTGCATAGATCATTCCCTCACATTCATCAGGTCAGATCTTTACTCAAATATCACCTCAACAAGAACTTCCTTAGTCACCATCTCTAAACTGGACCCAGAAGCACTCACTTATGCTCTACTTATTTTTTTCCTTGGCATTTACCATCATCTACCATACAGTGGTTTACTTATTTATATTGACAATTTTATATGTCACTCCAGTAAAATATAAATTGAAAGCGAAAACACTTTGGTCTGTATATTTCCCTGTTGATTTCCTAGCAATTAGAACAGAATCTAGTACATAGTCGATATATGTTGAATGAATTTGTTGAATGAGTTGATCCTCTTTGTGGAATAGGGGATTTGCTTTCTAGGCTTTCAGAATGACAAGAATGGGCCCAAAATAAAATGCATCAAGTCTACCACTTATTGAGATAGATGTTGAGTAAGACTTATGCAAAAGATAGGCTCAAGAGAAAAATGCAAATATAGCAATTAGCAAGCAAATGTACTAATAAGTTAAATGATTATCTAGATAGCTATTGATAATTTGCAAATAAATTTTATATGCATTTTTAAGTTGTTTTATCACTCTCAGATTAGTAGAAAGAACATATAATTCCCTTTTTGTAAATAAACAAAAATTCAGAGATTTATGTGATTCTCATGCTGCTAGTTTATTGTAGGGTAAGAGTTGTACACATAAGACTTTGAATCAATGCTTTTTTCACTTTTCCCGTGAATGGTATATTTTAACATCTTTTTTTTTTTTTTTAGTGAAAATGATATATTCTTAAACTAAGACTCATAAGATCTTTAATGAATATTATAAGAATGGTCCAATTTCTATACTAAAATAAAAGATCACTAAGAAAAGTAGAAATAATTTTTAAAATAATTTATTATTGGCATTATTTTACAAGAGAAAACATGGGAAAATATATAAAATTGCAAAAGGTTCTTGGTGGACTTAATAATTTTAATTTTTATTTTGCTTTCAGGAATGTGTGGGCAAGCATCTTAATCCTAGTAGAGAAATGCAGACTGTTATGACAGGAACACTCATATTAGAAACATGATAGCTGAAAACAAAATAGCTTTGGAGTTGTGCCACACAGCACCTAAACTGAAGAAGCTGAGTATACAATTCTAGATTTTCTCACTATAAAGAAAACATTTGTTCAAATTGAAAATACTTGAATAATTGTCACAAAGGAGTAATTTCTTTGAAACATAAAATAATTGGAAGCTATTTTTCTTAAATTGATTCAGACTTCTTGTTTCCTCTTCGGATCAGAGTTTATCAAAGTTGTTGAACTTATTCTTTTCCTCTGCCTCCAAAACGGTTAGTCAGGATTTGCTATTCTAAGGATGTTGTTCCCTTTAAGAATGAATAGAATAGATATGAGTCATTATTGGCAAATTTCTATATCCCTACAACAGTAAACATTAATATATGGTATAATATAGTGTATTACTTGGTTCTCTGAAGAATTTTCTTAGAAATATTCTCTACTGTTGATCTCCTGTTTCAATTATCAGTTTATTTCTGCACCTTAAACACAAGCCAAACTAGCAAATACAATCACACAGAGGGTTACATAGCAAGGGAAGGGACCAGCATCTATTAAGTGGCAACTACTGTCTAGGTACTTTATATTCATTACTTGTAATTCAGAATAATACTTTAATGTAGTCATTAATGCCTATATTTTCTGAGTTAGGAAGATAAGATTCAGAAATTAAGTTTACATAGTTGCAAAAAGACAGATAGAGAGTTAGAACTCCATTCCATTTCCAGAATGAATGGCTTTCCAGTACACTTTTCTGGATCCCATAGTATCTGGAAAACATGATCCAGAAAGCCACAACCAATCTGGAAATGCTTGAAATGCCCTACATCCTTCTTTGTAAGTGATTATTCAGATGAATACATCCTATGACAAAGAATTATTAATTTAAGAGCCAGAATATATTGTTTTAAGCTAAAATCATTAGGAAGTTCTCACTGACATTAAGCCCAATTCAATCTCTACCAGTCCACATCTATCATTCGAGGCAATACACAAAGCAGTGACTCTTCGCATTTATTGCTTTTCAGCTATTTGAAAAGAGCTACTATATTTTCCTGCTTTTTTTCTAGGTTAAGTATCCACAGCCCATTTTAGATGATTCCCTAGTGAATAAACTACCAATCAATTATGATCAATGACCTGATAGAAATTTGCAACTCAGAAAAAATTCTGATGTTTAATGTTTAATTCCATTTTTTTTGTTGTTGTTGTTGAAAAAACTGAGATTCAGATCAGGTAAGTGTCTTTTAAATAAAAATGAGGCTATATTTTCTCTAAGAAAAAGAATACCACAATGAGGGTATGTACACATGTTCATGTGCATGTACATGTATGAAGATTGGATTTTACTATGAAAATTTTTAGAAGGAATATACTTTAAAGGATTTTTTAAAAACAAATTTTTATTACAGAAGTTGTGGACTTACAAAACAATCATGAACATGTGTAGAATTCCCATATAACAACCTTTCAACAATACACCACACCGTTGTGGAATATTTATTACAGATTATGAGATAATATCATAGACTATTACCATTAACTATGTTCTGTAACGTACATTTGGCATAATTTTTCCATACCCCTGTGTTAGACACAGTACATCTTTGGCATTGATGCAAGAATATTACAGTATTGCTGTTAACTATAGTCTGTAGGTTACATTAATTGCATTTTTTCCATGGTTCTCCACTTTCCTACCACCCTGCAATAGTGACGTATATCTGTTCTAGTTCACAGAAGGACATTCTTGCATTTGGACTATTAACCACAATTCTCATCTACCTCTGGATTCACTGTGTTATTCAGTTCCTAGATTATTCTCCAGCTTTCTTTCAATTGACATTTCCATCCCTAGACTACTCTTTTCAGGTACAATCCCATTTATAAAGCAGATGCTACTCACTATAATGTGGAACCATCAACTCTATCCATTTCCACACATTTACAGTCAAGTTAATTAAAACTCCTCCATACTTCAAGCATCAGAACTCCTTCACAGCCCTCCTCTTATCTCCTAATAACCTATATTCTAGATTTTAACTCGATGCATTTATTATTCGTATTTAGTTCATATTAGGGAGATCATGTAATAATTGTACTTTTGTGTCTGGTTTATTTCACTTAGCATAATGTCTTCAAGATTCATCCATGCTATCATATGTGTCCCAAATTCATTTCTTCTAACTGTAGCATAGTATTCCATTGTTTGTATATACCACTTTTTTTTAATCCATTCATTGGTTGATGGACACGGGTCATTTCCATCTTTTGGCAATTGTGTATAATGCCGTTATGAACATCGTTGTGCAGATGTCTGTTCATGTCAGAGTTTTCTGTTCTTCTGGATATATTCTTAATAGAGGAATTGCTGGATCATATGGCAGTTCTATATTTAGCTTCCTGAGGAATCGTCAAACTGTCTTCCACAGAGGCTGCACCATTTTATAATCCCTCCAACAGTGAAGGAATGTTCCTATTTTTCCACATCCTCACCAGCACTTATTGTTTTCTGTTGTTCCAATAATGGCCATTCTATGAAGTGTGAGATGATATCTCATTGCAGTTTTGATTTGTATTTCCCTAATAGCTAGTGATTTTGAACATTTTTTTCATGGCTTTTTGGCCATTTGTATTTCTTTTTTGAGAAATAAGAATTTAAGTCTCTTGCCCAGTTTTAATTGGATGGCTTGCTCTTTTATTTTGAGGTGTCTGATCTCTTTATATAAAATGGAAATCAAACTCTTATTGGATATGTGGTTTCCAAATATTTTCTTCCATTGCGTGGGCTGCCTTTTCACCTTCTTGATGAAGTCCTTTGAATCATAAAAATGCTTAATTTTGAGGAGGTCCCGTTTATCTGTGTTTTCTTTCATTGCTTGTGCTTTCAGTGTAAGATTTAAAAATGCATCACCTACCACCAGGTCTTGAAGATGTTTTCCTTCATTTTCTTCATGGAGCTTTTCAGTTCTAGGTTTTTAAATTAGGTCTACCTTAAAGGATTTTTAAAGGAAGGGGAATTCATATTCTTGATTGATAAATTAATCATAGCATTATTTATTTACTATTATTGCATTTATTTTGGTATCATAAATGGCACAGTGTCTTACACTTAGTGAAGATCAATTAATACTTGCTGAATAAATGGTTTTCTTGACAGCCACAACAGACATTTTGAAATAAATTATTATGGCTTAACATTTGTTTTTCCCACTAACATTAAAGACCTATGGGAGATTCTTGGCAAGATGGAGTCGGTTTAGAAGGGCATTCACTAACTCACTCTTGGAGGATGGTTGACTGGGGACAGGATCCTGCCTGGCGGGTATGTGCTGGGGGTGCATGGAGCGAGAACCTTGGGGACATCAATCTGGAGGGAGCTGGACAGTGAGGTGGATTGCTCAGGAAAGATTTGTGAGTTTTTCACCTGCCTGTGGCAGTCGGCTCAGACGGCTGAGCCCCACCCACAGGGAAAAAGGCTGGTTTGAGCCGAGACTTCCGCCAGCAACCTGGTGAGAGGGAGCGTTCTCTGAGTGGGAGGGTTCTGGGGGAGAGTTGAGAGGGGTTTCCTTTCTGTAGATTTGGCTGCCTGGAACCCCTTGCAGTTTTGGGGAAGAAAATAGCTGGCTTGAAGCAGCACCAGGCTGAGGGGAGTGTGAATCTGATCAGGAACGTTGATTTACCTAGCTGCCCAGGGATACGCTCCTACTCCCACCAGCAACCCAGTGAGAGGGAGCATTCTCTGAGAGTGGGAGAGTTCTGACAGAAGGTGGAGAGGGGTTTCTTTTCTGTGGGTTTGGTTGCCCGGACCCCCTCATAGCTTTGGGGAACAAATAAGCCAGCTTGAAGTGGTACCAGCCTGAGGGGAGAGGAGAATCTGCTGAGGAAGCCTGATTTACCTAATAGCCTGGTGAAACTGAGGCTTGGCTCCAGAGGGGCCGGAATCAGCCAATTTTATCATTGTACACTGACAAGCATCAGAGCTTCAGCTCCCCTGGGGAGGCCAGGAAGTGGGAAGGGCTTGATTAGTTGATTGACTAGAGAGCAACAAAAAATGACAAACCACACTGACAAACAGGAAGACATGGACAAGTTCAATGAGCAAACTAAAAACCAGGAAGAGATGCAGAACATCAAAAAACGAATCAAAGTTTTCAAAACAAATGTCATGGGCCAACATAATGAAGTGAAGGAAGAGATTAAGGATATTCAGAAGATACCGGGAGAGCATACTGAAGAAATTGTAAACATACATAAAAAGATAACGGATATGATGGTGATCAATGGCACAATCCAAGAAATCAAAAAGAAGCTGGATTCACATAACAGCAGATTTGAACAGGCAGAAGAAAGAATTAGTGATGTGGGAGACAATACATCTGAAAACAAACAGGTAGTAGAAAAGATAGAGAAAAAGATAGAAACAATCCAGCAGGGACTCAGGGATTTAACCAACAACACAAAACACACAAACATATGCATTATAGGCATCCCAGAAGGAGAAGAGAAGGGAAAGGGAACAGAAGGAGTGTTGAAGGAAATAATGGCTGAAAATTTCCCAACCTTATTGAGAGAGATATGTGTACATGTCCAGGAAGCACAGCACACCCCAAACAGTATAAATCCCAACAGGCCAACTCCAAGACAGGTACTTGTCAAAATATCCAATGCTCAAGACAAAGAGAAAATACTCAAGGCAGCAAGAGAAAAGAGAATCATCACATACAAGGGAAGCACAATAAGATTAAGTGCTGATTTCTCATCTGAAACCATGGAGGCAAGAAGACAGTGGTATGATATAGTCAAAGTACTAAAAGAAAAAAACTGCCAGCCATGAATCTTCTATCCAGCAAAACTGGCATTCAAAAATGATGGAGAGCTCAAAATATTCACAGATAAACAGAAATTAAGACAGTATGCCAATAACAAACCTGCACTTCAAGACATACTAAAGGAAGTTCTACAAGTTGAAAGGAAAAAACAAGATAAAGAGAGTTGGAGGAGGGTGTAAGAACAACTAAAAACACAAAAAGAGAAATAAAAACAACATATGACATACATTAACCCAAAGAAAATATGGCTGAAGTAAGAAATTCATTGCGAGTAAAACACTGAATGTTAATGGATTAAACTCACCAGTCAAGAGACACAGATTGGCAGAATGGATAAGGAAATATGATCCATCTATATGCTGTCTACAAGGAACCCACCTTAGAACAGGGATTCAAGGAGGCTGAAAGGGATTGGCTGGAAAACAATTTTACAAGCAAACAATAAGCAAAAAAGGGCAGGAGTAGCTATCCTAATATCAGACAAAATAGACTTTAAATGCAAAACTATTGTAAGACACAAAGATTTACACTATCTATTAGTTAAAGGGGTAATCTCTCAAGAAAGAGAACAATCATAAACATTTATGTACCTAATTGGGGTGCCTCAAAATACATGAGGCAAACACTGGAAAAATTAAGTAGAGAAATATATGCCTCTATAATTATAGTGGGGGACTTTAATACACATTTATCACCATTAGACAGAACCTCTAGATGGAAAATCAAAAAAGAAACAAAGACCCTGAATAATTCATTAGAGGAAGTGGACCTAATAGACATATACAGAACACTACACCCAAATACAGCAGGATTTACATTCTTTTCGAATGCACATGGATCATACTCCAAGATAGACCACATGCTAGGCCACATAACAGCTCTCAATGAATTCAGAAAGATTGAGATTATACAAAGTAATTTCTCTGAACAGAGTGTAATGAAATTGGAAATCACTGAGGGTCAGAGATACAGCTTAGGTACAAGGACATGGAAGTTAAACAACACACTCTAGACAATCAGAGGGTCAAGAGGAAATCTCAAAAGAAATCAGTAACTACTTTGAACCTAGAAAATGACAACACAACATGTCAAAAACTATGGGATGCAGCCAAAGCTGTCCTGAGAGGGAAGTTCATAGCCATAAATACATACATTAAAAGAGAAGAAAGGGCTAAAATTAAACACCTAACTGCACAACTGTAGGAGTTGAAAAAACAACAACAAACTAAACCTAAAGGAAATAGAAAGAAGGAAATAACAAAGATTAGAGCAAAACTAAATGAAATAGAGAATAGGAAAGCACTAGAAAAAATAAACAAAACCAAAAGCTGGTTCTTCGAGAAGATCAATAAAATTGACAAACCCTTATCCAGACTAACAAAGAAAAAGAGAGAACAGATGATGCAAATACACAAAATAAGGAATGAGCAAGGAGATATCGCTACTGACCCCACAGAAATGAGTATCAGAAGAGGATACTTTGAAAAATTATATGCCAACAAGAATGATAATTTAGAGGAAATGGCAAATTTCTAGAAACTCACAAACAGCCTACATTGGCGAAAGAAGAAATTGATGAACTCAACAGTCCAATTACAAGTAAAGAGATAGACTCAGTCATCAAAAACCTCCCAACTAAGAAGAGCCCAGGACCAGATGGTTTCACAACTGAATTCTACCAAACATTCTGGAAAGAGCTAACACCAATCCTGCTTAAGCTCTTCCAAAAAACAGAAGTAGAAGGAATATTGCCTAACTCATTCTATGATGCCAACATTACCCTACTACCAAAGCCAAACAAAGATACCACAAGAAAGGAAAATTACAGACCAATTTCTCTAATGAACCTAGATGCTAAAGTCCTCAACAAAATACTTGTAATCACATTCAACAACATATCAAAAGAATTATACACCATGACCAAGTGGGTTTCTCCCTGGGTATGCAAGAATGTTTCAATATAAGAAAATCAATCTATGTAATACACCACATAAACAGATTGAAAGAAAAAAAATCACATGATCATCTTTACAGATGCAAAAAAAGCATTTGACAAAATACATCATCCTTTCCTGACAAAAACACTGCAAAAGATAGGAATAGAAAGAAACTTTCTGAATATGATAAAGGGTATATATGAAAAACCTAAATCTAGCATCATCTTCAATGGTGAAGTCCTAAAAGCCGTCCCTCTGAGATCAGGAACAAGACAAGGATGCCCAGTATCAACACTCGTATTTAACATTGTCTTAGAAGTACTTGCTCAAGCACTGAGGCAAGAAAAGGATATAAAAGGCATCCGGATTGGAAATGAAGAAGTAAATATTTCATTATTTGCAGACAACATGATCCTATACATAGAAAGCCCTGAGAAAACTACAACAAGGCTTCTAGAACTTATAAAGGAGTAAAGTAATGTCACAGGCTCTAAGATCAATGCTCAAAAATCAGTAGCATTTCTGTACACCAATAATGATCAATCTGAGGAGGAAATTTAAAAAAATACCATTTACAATAGTAACTAAAAGAATCAAATACCTAGGAATAAATTTAATTAAAGATGCAAAGGACTTATATATAGAAAACTACAGAACACTGTTAAAGGAAATCAAAGACTTAAATAAATGGAAGAATATTCCTTGTTCATGGATAGGAAGAGTAAACATCATCAAGATGTCTATCCTACCCAAACTAATCTACAGATTTAATGCAATCCCAATAAAAATCAACACTTTATTTTTTAAGGAACTGGAAAAACTAACTACAAAATTTATTTGGAAAGGTAAGAGGCCCCAAATCGCCAAAGACATATTGAAAAAGAAAAATGAAGTTGAGGTAACACACTACCTGACTTTAAAACATACTACAAAACTACAGTGTTCAAAACTGCATGGTATTGGCACAAGGATAGACATACTGACCAATGGAACCAAATTGAAAGTTCTGATATAGATCCTCGCATATACAGTCATCTGATATTCAACAAGGCCACCAAGTCCACTCAGTTGGGAGAGAATGGCCTCTGTAACAAGTGGTGCTTGGAGAACTGGATATCCATATCCAAAAGAATGAGAGAGGAACACCATCTCATACCTTATAGAAAAATCAACTCAAGATGGATCAAAGATCTAAATATAGGAGCCAAAACCATAAAGACCTTGGAAGATAATGTAGGGAAGCATCTACAGGACCTTGTAATAAGAAATGGTTTCATGAACTTCACTCCCAAAGCATGAGCAGAAAAAGAAAAAATAGATAAATGGGATCTCCTCAAAATTAAAAACTTCTGCACCTCAAAGGACGTTATCAAGAAAATAAAAAGGCAGCCTACCTAATGGGAGAAAATATTTGGCAACCAAATATCTGATAGTAGCCTAAAATCCTGCATTTATAAAGAAATCCTACACCTTGAAAACAAAAAGACAAACAACCATTTAAAAAATTGGCAAGTGACCTGAAAAGACACTTCTCCAAGGAAGAAATACAAATGGCTAAAAAGCACATGAAAAAATGCTCAACATCACTAGCTATTAGGGAAATGCAAATCAAAACTACAATGAGATACCATCTTATACCCATTAGAATGGCAGCTATTAAAAAAACAACAGAATATAAGTGTTGGAGAGGATGTGGAGGAATAGGAACCTTCATCCACTGCTGGTGGGATTGTGGAATGGTCCAGCCACTGTGGAGGACAGTTTTGCGGTTCCTCAAAAAACTAACAATAGATCTTCCATATGATCCAGCAATTCCACTGCTGGGTATATACCCAAAAGAATTGAAAGCAAAGACACGAACAGATATATGCACACCAATGTTCATAGCGGCAATATTCACTATTGCCAAAAATTGGAATCAACCCCGGTGCCCATCAGAAGATGAATGGATAAACAAAATGTGGTACATACGTACAGTGGAATATTACTCATCTGGAAAAGGAATAAAGTGCTAAGACACAGAATAATATGGATGAATCTTGAAGACCTTATGTTGAGTCAAAACAAGCAAGCCAGGCATTGAAGGATGAACAGTACATGACCTCACTGATTTGAATTGAGGAAAGTAAGCATTCTCTGAGAACCATTGTCTGAAAGATAGGTTAACAAGAGAGAGAAAGAGAAGAGAAGAGTGAGCTATCACCCATGCGGACATAATATATTGTAAAGTGATAGAATGTAGTTGCATATTGAAGGATAGGAGAGGTGGGTAGTGATATTACTGGATTTGGTGGTGTAGGGTTGACAGGTAGGTAGATTAGCAAGGGCAGGTTAGAATACCCAGGATACTGGGGGGAGAAATGAGAAAGGGACCAGGTGAACACGGGATTTGTGGATATGAAGTTGAAAGTGCAGGAGTGGGAATGCTCTTATGGCAATATGACAAGGTAGTGTCACTGGTTTAGGGTGTTGGTTGCGGGAACATTCAGGATGAGGTGCATCTGGAGTAGGCTTCTGGGGAGTGTGTGAGTGTTCATCCTGCCATAATGTGTTGTGTCATGGAGTGGAGACGCACACTGTGAATGGGAAGGATATGGATCCTCGAATTGGGAGGACCGATTCACCCAGAAACAGACAGGTGGGCGTCTCCTATGAGCATGGGTGGATCCTAATAGGGGAGGACTTTCAGCTTGTCAAGACCTCTTGTTCCATGTAACTATGAATCTTGTCATCGAATGAGTCAAGACAAGGGGGTGTCATGTGCCCCACGGGATCGGAAGGGAGGAACAGAATAGATCAAACAGGGGGTACTTAGTGGTCAGCGGAAATGTTTTTCATTACCTTACAGTGATGGACACAGGACATGGTAAATATCATCAAAAATTATTAAAATGTACTGTCTAAATTGTAAACTATACTGTAAACCATTGACAATGTTTAGTAGCTATGTTTCACTATCTGTATAACAGTTATAACAATGCTACCATCCACATACAAAAAGGTTTTGATATGGGGTGAGGAAAGAGAGAGGAGGTTGGGTATAGTATTCTGTGTGTGACTTTGCTGTGACCTAAAACTTCTTTGAAAATAAAATGAAAATTTGGGAGACACTGGGGAGTAAGAGGGGGAAGGTGCCATGGTAGAGTGAACAGCCGATAATGCAGTAATGAAAGGAAAAATGTTTAAAAACATTTTTTTTTAATTTTTAAAATTTTTTTTCCCGTTTTTTGAATATCCCAATCCTTTAATTTAATTTTTAGTTTTTTTTTAAGTTTCTATGTATTCTATCTCTTACATTTAAACTTATCATTATTATTTCATTTTCCTATTAATTGCTATTGGCTATTATATGGGCTTCATCTTTAAGGAAGGTTTGGATCACAGAAGGGTTACAATGAGGGTAGGAGAGGATCATTGTTGAGGGGGTGTCTGGGATGGGGTTTTCATGGGAGGAATTTCACCTGAATATACATAAACAATATATAAAATTGTTCAAATGATCCAGGGGTGGGACATGGTCACAATGGGTGGCAAATCACTCAATAAATGAGAGAATACTGAATTCTCAGCCTGGAGAGCTCTCCCACATTCTCCGTGGGAGCAGCAACAGTCCCCCAAGTGCAGGGGAAGGGTCTGGCAAAGGAGGATGGTCCACTAATGGGTTCTTGTTATTGATGGCTAGCCTTACCAGTCTTTGCTCTTGTAATTGAAACTTAGCCTACTGTTATGGGGTGCCTAAGGGTTGCCACCTTAAAGCCTCCTTGTTGCTCAAATGTGGCCTCTCTCTAAGCCAAACTCAACCTATGAATGCATTACCTTCCCCCCAGCATGGGACATGGCTCCTGGGGATGAGCCTCCCTGGCAACAAGGGATTAATACCAAGTGCCAACTGGCAATACGACTGGAAAAAGACCTTGAATAAAAGGGGGAAAAGGTAAAGACAAATGAGTTCATAAGGTTAAGAGACTTCAAAGAGAGTCGGGAGGTCATCCCGGAGGTAACGCTTACACACACCTCAGTAGGATCTCATAGAACACCAAAGTGGATATCACCCTAAACAGAGGAGCTCCTGAGGGCTCTGGAGATAGCCAGGTCCTATGTAAGGCAGGATATCTCTAGAGATTTATGCCTTATCAGTGGGCTATACTTTAGAATCTGTGCTCCTGAGAGTGACAGAGTTGTACTCAAATAAGTTCTCCCTGCACATGGTCCATCAGTCCCTTCTATTCAAACCTATATGCAATTCTGGAGTTTGTAGGTGTACTTCCAGAGACTGGAGCATTTGGCCTGCCCATGTGCCAGCTGTGCCTGGAAACTCGGAGGAGCTGCAGCTCCTACTGTGCAGCTCAATGGACTCACCCAAGTTACCTGGTGAGGAAATGATGATGGACAACAGCCATCCCAAGGAATGGAGAGAGTCTGCAGCTGCAGGCAGGATAATCCCATCCATCTTATTCATGGGATATGGGCCCCCTCTCACATGGAGGTGAAGTGGACATCACCATCCTAGACTCCTCAGGATTGGGGAAGGGATATGGACTAGAGTGGACTTACTGGTATTCTGTTGTAGACATATTGTGATTCAAGCAATGGAAGATATTACAACATTGATGTGGAGCTAGTGGCCACTGGATGCTTTCAGGGCAGGGAGAGGGAAAAGCAGTTGTAATACAGGGGCTTTTTCGGGGCTTGGGAATTATCCTGAGTGACATTACAATGACAGATAAATGCCATTTTATACCAGCATATAACATGCAGAACTGTGTGGGAGAGAGAGTGGTCTACAATGTGAACTATGGTCCATGCTTAGTGGCAAAGTCCCAGGATGTGTATATCCATTGCAGGTGATGTGCTACACTAATGAAAGATGTTTATGTGGGAGGTTGTGGGAGGTGTGGTAGGTGGGGAACATGGGAATCCCCTTAATTTTTGTGTAACATTTATGTAATCTAAGTATCTCTTAAAATATTAAAAAAAAAAAACAAAAAAAAACGACCTATGTAATAAAAGAAAGTACCTAACATATCTTGGTATGTGTTTCTTTGATAGGTACACTTTTTCTATACTTGAGCCCAACAAGTGTTCATCAGTCCAACTACTAAGCATATCTACAAGTTCTTTTCTTATATAATCTTAGTGTTTTTATTAGCAACAATGAGCCCATAGAAAAAAAACCTGGCAAATTCTATTAAGTGGATCATGCTTCTGTTCATTAAAAAGTTCAATTGGGAAATAATTTAAGATATCTGAAGAGGTAGCCTGTAGCCGTTGGGCAATTTAATGTAATTATGAATTCCAAAAATATAATTGGATCCTGCTTGTAAACTGATCTGTTAATCTGGGCATGATTAAGTTATGATTAGGGCCTTGACTGGGCCACATAGGTAGGGCATTGAGCCCCACCCCTTGGTGGGTGGGGGAATCAAATATAAAAGGCAAGGCAAAGGACAGAGGTATCAGTTTTTGAGTTGCAGTTCTGAAGTTGGAGTTTTGATGTTGGAGAGAAGACCCCAAGAGAAGAGAAGCAAGCCATTTGCTTGATAGTCTACATCTGACCTTGTGGAGGAAACAGAGGCGCTGAGCCCAGAAAGAAATGTAGCCCCAGGAAGAGAGGAACCCAAGAAGCCTGAACCCTGGCAAACGTCGGCAGCTGTCTTGCTCCAACACGTGGCAATGGACTTTGGTGAGAGAAGAAACTTAACAGGCTTTATGGCCTGGTATCTGTGGACTTCTACCCCAAATAAATACCCTTTATAAAGACCAACCCATTTTTGATATTTCACATTAGCACCTCTTTGGCTGACTAATATATAGCCTCAATCTACTTTTCTGACCATCATTTGTTAGATCATCATTTGAACCAAACAGCAATAGGAAATTCAAGCTCTGTGAAGGGTTCTGTCTTGGAAGTCCACTGTAGTTTTTGTAGGCTGACTTCAGCAAGTATACGAACTTCCCTAAACTGTCTAAAACATGTTTGTGTACGTACGTATGTGCATTTTCCTGGGAGATTGCCCCTACCTTTACTCAAAATCTCAGAGTGATTTATAACTCTACCAAATAGAAAAACCCTTACCTATAATAGATAAATCAATATGGCTCCAGGCAGAATAATAAATGTAGGCAAGGGCATTTCCCTACGACATACCCCTTAGTTTTCTATCTCTGATTTTTTCTGTTAAAGTGGCCCATATTTTCATAACTTAATTTCAGCATACAGCTAGAGCCTATCTTATTTCATTCTATGCTTTGTACCTTTGCAACTACTTTTCCTGTTTCACATCATCGCTGTCCCATTACACATTTCCCCATGTCTCATAAGCTCTGTTTCAAAAATAATGGTTAGATTTTTGATAGTAAAATCTCTAATGAAATTTAATAGTTGATACTGAGCCAGCGTTATGTTTCATTCATCAAATATTTGGTTAGGGTTATTCTGTTTTGTTTAGACATTGTACCAGGAAATAAAGATACAAAAGTTTAAAAAAATGACCGGCTCATTGATCTCAAACTCAGTGTATTCAATATTTTTTAAACTTTAATGTGTATATGAATCACCTAGCTATTGTGGTTAAAATACAGATTATAATTAAGTGTATAAGAAAGTGGGGAATGCTGACATTCTGCATTTCTACCAAGTTACAAGGTGATGCTTATGCTGTTGGTCTGCAGACAATATTTTAGATAGCAGAAGTTTAGTGCAGACTTTCTCAACAAGATCTGGGAGAGAAGAAAGTCCTAAAGCCCTAATCACCCATTTTGTGTAATGAAATAACATCACTTCTGTGCATCTAAAATGGTACTAGTTAGTGTACCATCTTTGAGACAACTGAAGAAATAGTCTTTAAATCATTTTCTGTCTTCTGTGTTTAGGTGGCAACTTGTTTCAATTAGGAGTAAATTCAGATTTAACACCGCAGTCTGATTGCACTGACATAGACAATTGGGGTTATTTATATCAGATAGCAAGAAGCTAGGAGCTAGGAGCTCCAGGGCACTTTCCCGTTTTGTTCTGGTCAATTATTCTTAACATGTACAGGTCAGTCCTCAGGGATGTTGTCTCAAGGCTGTGAGCTGTCTGCTACTCATGCAGGCTCACATCTGCTTTCCAATTGGAAGCAGAAAGAAGTGGGAAGAAAAAGGCCAAACATGACTATGCCCTTTTTAAAAGTCCCTTTTTGAAACTATCTCTGCAGCTAAACCTAGTGACTTCAACTTAATCTTTTTGTCTAGAACTGGGTTACATCTTCACCTCTCACTGGAAATGAGTAGGGAAGATGAGCATTTTAGCTTTAGAGCTTCCACAGTAGATAAGAAAAGGGTTTTGAATGGTTTAGGAATGGCCAATCCATAGTGTTCACCACATTCATGAAATTAAAATGTCATAAGCAAATAAGAATTACGTGCGTTAAAATTTAAATCATTAATATATGGCCAAAATTATTTAAAAATTTCCAGCCTTTCTGGAACTTCAAAGTTATTACATATGGGACTGCCCATTCTGACTACATGTAGGTTTGGATGGGCCTGAAGCATCAACCCAATTTTAGTAATTTCCTCATGTTTACAATTTCCTTGTATATAGGATAGTTCCTAAAAACATATTTAAACATCTATATTTCACTTTTGCCTATGAAATGTCAAACATTTAAATAAGAACATGTGCTACACTAGTGGGGAGAACAATCTTAATACCCCAAATTAGTTAAAGAGAAACAAATCATTTGGAAAAGATGATTTTAAACATTGCTTTCCTCACCCTATCCCCTCACCCTACCTTTTAAAATCAAGTTCTGGTATTTATAGTTAGTTGTCTGTCTGATGTTTAAAAACCCATAAAAAGGTACAACGAAGGGAAAAGCATGTGTCATCTTCCATGTCTTAGGTGCTTTGTGTATTAACTCCCTCAACAACCAATTGAGGTCCTTACAACAACTTCTATTTTCCTAATGAGAAAACTGAAGTTCAGAGAAGTAAAGCTGTTGCTCAGAATCACAATGCTACAAAATGACAGAGCTGGATTTAAAGCCAAGTGTTTTTTGAAAACTTTCCAATTCCCTCTCTCTCTTAGGAGGCATTTGTGGGTCTTACTGTCCTTCTCTGTTGAAGTTCATAGTGGGTCAAAATACCATGGATTCATTATTTTCATCCATTTGCTTTTTTAATAAGACTTGAATTTTACAATTAAAAATACTTCAAATGAGACTTCTGGTTTTGGAAATAAATACATATGCTTTATTTTAGCTCTGGGGTATTAGTGATAAAAATTAAAGGGAGGAAAAAGAAAATAAAGACATTGGCTAAGTGTAGAGAAGTATAAGTGACGTGTAAAGAAGAAAACTCAAGGTATAAATTAACTGCCACCTCTGTGACATATAATAAGTAACATTTTATTTAAAAAATAACCAGAATACAAAACTTAGTGAAAATTAAACATCAACAGTCCATACATTTTAGGTAGTAAATGCAATACAATATTTAAGTTCACATTTAAAATATATGCTTTGATGGTTTCAAATATCATATATGGAGAAAATATGAATAATAATTTTTATGCAGCAAATCTAAATTTTTAATATTTTTGGAATTTACCTCTATAATATAAATTGCTCTTATAATGAAGAAACATATTTTTAAAAGGGTCTAGATATTTTTTTTTTCCTTTCACAAGGATTTATTTAGCACTTACTATGTTCCAGTCACTGAACCAGGTGCTAAGGTTGTATTGAGATATATAAGACCCTGGTCCTGCCCTAAGAACACACTCTAGTGGGGAGAGAGATTTGCAAACAGCAGTTCAAGGACAATGTGATAAGGAAATGGGGTTGTAGGGGAGCAAACAGAAAGACAATGATTTAAATCACTTTTGAAAAGGCTAAGGAATTCATAAGCCATTTTAAAAAGTACATTCCAAAAGAATAAACCATAAGGTTTGAGTATATGAATGGGTAAAGTCAGTTTTCCTGAAAATGTTCCACTTCAAAATGAATGATTTGGTAAGTATACAGACACAAAGGACAACTGAATGAGTAAAAAAAAAAGTGTATCATGAACAACAGAAAAAAAGAGAGGTGGGGGAAGAAACAGTTTTGGTGGTTGAGGTAAAGGATAAACAAATTATGGTTTCAAAATTCTTCAACCTTAAAAGAGACAGTCTGAAGTGGGAACATATACAATACATATATACGTAGAAAAAACAGTTAAGTGTTGACCAGGAAGTGTGGTGTGCAGTGTCTAAGAAGTCAGGAGTCTGCTGATTGCCTTTGGGAGTTGGCAGGAAGTATTGAGGCTGAGGATAGGAATTAGAAGTATTTGATAGTTTAGAGGAAACATAGCACAAAGGGGGAAATAGTGTAAACACAAGGGTCAAGAAAGGAAGGCAGGGCACTTGGCTCCCGGAGGAGGCAAACAGAAACAGATGCTGTAATCCAATAACCAGCAGGAGGACAGAGCACCTCCATCACTGAAGTAGAACCTTGGCAGGAGGCATAGATCAAACCATTATGTCCTCATCTCTCTCCTCTGTTGGGAAAGGATTTTATGAATAAAATTCAGACTGAAGACATAATAGGAAGAAAAATTATGGACACAGAGTTTTAGAAAAAGAAGAAAGATTGCCTAGAGCCTGGTTCACCCAAAAGCCTTTTTCCTACAGATCAGGTTTTGAGGTTAATGATATTTATTCTAGTTTTTTGGGATTTGAGACTAAGACATTGATATTGATATCAATATCTAAAGAACTGGATTGAGGCTTTTAAATTTTTTTTCACTTTAAATTTATTATCAAAGAGGGCTGTACCATAAAACCAATGAAACTGAAATTAAAGAAACTCTCATTGCATGAGCCCCCTATAAGCCCCTGTACTTAATTTTACATTTGTAATTTTCATTGTTTTTCAAGTTGTATAAAATATGATTTATAAGGAAATTGTTATAAATGAACCATACCGGCTCCTTGGCTTACTTTTTGTTACTGACAGATTTTCTGGGTGGACCACTTTCTTGCCAGCTCTATGGAAGCCAAATTTCCCAATTCAAAAGGAAGAGGACATAAAATTTCAACTAAATTTCCAGGGAACTCAAAAACATATTTTAATGTATTTTATAACTAAAATATATCATGTGTTTCTGTATGCAATCAATTCTCTATGTTGTATATAATATAAATCAACTTCAGAATTAGGCAAACTAAAACTCAACAGGAATATATATTTCAGTTGCTCAGATGCTTGAGGGGAACAGCAATAAGCATGTGTTGGCCTCTGATTTTTTTACTCAATTACATGGTTCAATTTAACTCGGTGCACAATAATGTGAAATAAATGTTTCTATAAATCAGGTTTTAAACACTTACTTTAATCCTTGTGCTACCTTTTATTTTAATTTAACTGAATTTGATATTGCATTTGATTAAATACATTTTGAGATCTGATGCTTTGGGCCGCAGGTAATAGAACACCCAACAAAAATGGCCTGAATTATAAGGCCAATTATATTTTCACATGACAGGGTGCCAGAATAAGGCTGGACAGGTCAGCAGTGAAGCTCTGCCTTAGTGAAGCCATCAGGTATCCAGTATTTTCTTTTCATCTGAATTCCCTGCCATCTTCAGCATGTCAGCATTATCAACCCTCATGATCTAAACATAACTGTGATAGTTCCATGACTCTGGACTATAAATATTATGATGATCTTGCATGCACAGGCAGAGACAATCATTCCCAGTGAAGGAGAAAATAGGCAATTCCTTCTATGTACCTCATTTTGTTAAAAAGGAAACTTTTCCCCAAAAGCCTTCTCTCATTCAGGTCCCAGGTGGCCAGCATTGATTACATGTCATGTCATAGCTGCAAACTCTCCCAGGGTGCTATGCCTGGCATTATCAGTCTTTAAAGTTAGGAGCCAGGCTCTGCCAAGAAAGATGAAGGAGGACCAGGGGATGGATATAGTGTAAACAGTCAAGGTCTGTCATAGCTAGTCATTATTAGGAAGGAAGTCAGTTATTCTGACCTTTGCTAAATCTTGGTCTGATGGGGTACAATCTCATTTTTTCTCATCCTCTGGGTGTACCCTTCTGTTTACAGGATATCTTTACTTTAACCATCCAGATGTTGTATCTTTTTGTCTCTCTCATTCTCTAGCAGCTTCAATGGTCACAAATCTTCCTCTAGAGTTTGAAAAATTGCAAACATTTTTTAAGCTGATGAAAGTTCCTGTGAGCTACAGACTTTGGTCAAGCTATGAAAAATCCACTAAACTGTGGAGATTTTATATCCTACTGAATGGCAAGATAGTGAACCACTGGGCTAAACAGTACAGAATGTTAACGATTCTAGACGCAATTGCTTGAGCTCATGCCAACACAATTGGCACTCCCAGACTCTAGCTCACATTTGAGCTGCTTCCTAAAAGAGGTCATAGTAGGTCAGAGGATATTCCCTAAGTATTTTCCTGATCAGAGTTTTCGGGGGAACATCAGACTAGTTCAGGCTCCCGGTTTGGAAACTAGCTGGTGTCTCTAAAGGCCCGTATGTGTTCAAATGTCTGGGCACTGCTCCTGCCCCTTCAGCTGAAGGTCTAGCCCCATCCATTATTTCCTCCATGAAACTTTCTATCAACACAGCTGTCCTCCCTCAGCTGACCTTCTTCTGGGATTATATAACATTTTGTGTCACTGTAACTCATTCAGTACTGGTCTGGACTGAATCATGTACCCTACAAAAAGCATGTTCAGGTTCCAACCCCTGGTCGTGTGGGTGTGAATGCATTTGTAAATAGGATCTTTGAAGGAGTTTTTAGTTAGGGTTTGCCCAAACTGAATTAGGGTTGTCTTTAATCCAATATGACTGAACTCTTTATAAGAAAAGGAAATGGGACAGAGAAAGAAAGCCTTGGAGAGCAGCCAGAAACTGAAAGTCAGTGGATTATTGGAAGAGAAAGGAAAAGAAGCTCCCAGGTGCCTTGCCATATCACAGAATAGCCAAGGACTCCAAAGATTGCTAGTCAGCCAGAAGATACTGTCTAAGGACAGAGCAAGCCTTCTAGCCTCTGAAACAATGAGCCAATAAATTCCTATTGTTAAGTCAACCCATGGTATGGTATTTGTTTTAGCAACTAGGAATCTAAAACAAGTACATACTCTTTACTCAATCAGTACTTAATCCTATACTATTCTATATCAATTTTTTTTTCAGTTGTCTTATACTCCAGGACTTTTTCATCCTTACCTCAGCTACATAAAAATTTTCGGATCAAGAATCACATTTTTCCATTTCTCACCACACATTTTATCCTCATAATTTATTATTTAGCATTACTATTTATTAAATAAGTGAATGTAGGTTTTGGTATAAGATAAAGCTCTATAGAATTGAGCAATGCTATTTGATTAAACTACCTAAAGAAACTTCAAAAACAATATTGAAATGATAAATTTCAGGTACTGTGCTAAGCAGGAATACAGTGGAATGCAAAAGTGAGCAGGGTCCCTGCTTATGAGTTTATAGTCTAGTGAAAAAGAGATATGTTACATAATTATGCATAAAATGTAATAATGAAAACTGTGGTACATCCTGTTGGGGATTGAATCATGTTAACCATAGGACATGTTCAAATCCTAATACCCAGTCCTGTGAGTGTAGACTCATTTGTAAATGGGATCTTAGAAAATCCAATTTAGATGAGGCCAAATTGAATCAGGATTTGACCTAATCCAATATGACTAGAATCTTCATAAGGAGAGGAAATCTAGACAGACTCAGATAATAGAGCAGGAGCAATGGAAGCTATAGGAGGACAATGAAGGAGAAATATCATGTGACTGAGGCAGAAACTGATGGCCAGCAAGCCACCAAAGAACCCTACAAACTTCCCAGAATGCATGGCTTGTAGACACCTTGATTTTAGACTTCCAGGTTCCAAAACTGTGACACAAAATATTCCTGGTGTTTAAACCAACCACTCTGTGCTATTAGTTATGGCAACCCTAACAAATTAGGACAAGTGCTATGAGGGAAGGAAGCATGGTGTCACATGTTGTATAGAAGGGTCTGACCTAATCTGCAGGTGAGGAAAGGCTTCCGTGAGCAAGTAATATTTGACCTGAGAACTGCATATTGAGTAACAGATAATTAGGACTTATAATGTATTCAAGTACAATGTAAAGTTGTAGCCTAAGTAGAGAGCAAGTGGATGACAATAGAGAAGAAGCCGGAAAGAAAGCAGTTCAGAGACAGCTGGCTGTCCTCCAAAATCTATTCTCCCTTCCATAGTAGCAGAGTGTAGCTGCCCAATACAAGACTACTTTTCCCAGCATTCTTTGCATTAAGTGTGGCCACATGACTAGCAATGTGAGTGGATGTGACATCACCACATCTCAGACAGTCTTTTAAGATGGTGGTGTGCTTCCTTCACATGCTGATCCATCATGCTGTGGGCTTCATTGGTGCAAAACAGTGCACTTTTGGAAGTTGTGTGATGAAGGTGGCTGCACCATCTTGAATGGTTGCTAGGAGAAGCTCCTCTGCCAACCTGAGACCCCTGTCCTAGATTGTTATATTGCCGAGGAAAAAACTTCATTGAATCGTAGATTTTTGAGAAATTTTATTAAGTTTGCTTATCTTAACTAATACTAGAGAGTTTGACCTTTAAGCTTAAGCAGAGAGTTACATGATCAATATTTTAAAAAGATTTCTTTGTCTACAAAGTGGAGAACATGTTGGGGGTGGGTAAGAAAGAGTTACAAAAAAACCCACAAAACAGAAAAGCTATGGCTGAGATATGTTTGAGGCAGTGGAAATAGAGAGAAGTGGATGCACTCAGGAGATCTACAGTGATATTGATAGGATTTAGTAATGTGTTGACTGTAAAACAGTAAGAAGAAATTATCCACAAAGCCTCCTAGTTGATAGTAACATTCTCCCAGATAAAGGCTTGAGTTCAGATTTGCACACAAGCACATGAGGATGCCTTTGTTATGCACAAAGAACATTGCTTTCCTTTACCTGTTCATTCACAAAAATGAAGGGAAAGTGAACAATTTTTTTTTCTTTATGCAGCAGTTGTCTTTCTTCAGGGAGGAGTCTTCTCTGAAGCAGTGTTTAGAATGGTTAGGGCCCTGACCCTTGGAGTCAAACTCTAAGATGGTTATTTAACTCTCCATTCCTCAATTTCCATCTGCATAATGAGAAAAATAATAGTGACTGCTACATAGGTTTGTAGTGAGAGTGAAATGAGAGAATACATATAAAGCATGTAGAAGGACATTTACAATAACATGAACACATTCATTGTTATTTCTATGCAGCAGTCACATTCTCTTGTACAGTACCCAAGGGTCCACGTGCCATCAGCATATCATGTCCTATATAGATAGCAAAATATAGTCAGCTAAAGTACTATTAATTTAGGGTACATACTCTTAACAAATCAGTTAATTTAATGTGCCTAGATTAGTCACAGAATTCCATAAGAGAAGATTAACAGTAATGATCTAATTTGTTTGTTCTTTCATTTTACATTTAGTCCTGATTCTTAGATGCACACAAAATCTTGGCCCTTTCTTACAGGGCTCCAGATTTAACCCCCAAGATACAGATAACATTATTTTTTCCACAGTCGCCTGCATCTTAACCTGTTGCCATCAATTCTGAACCCAGCATCCCTTCTACAATTGCTTTCTTTATCCAATTTCTTCACTCTTTCAACTTAGTTAACTTTCATAAATCTTTAATTCCTTAGCTTACTTGCCTCTTAAATGAATCTATTGCTGCTCTAATCCTCCTCTTGCAAGCCACTTGGTATTCAGTATCTTATTTCCTATTACTCATTTTGATATCCTTCTCATTATTTTTCTGTCTGGCCCAGCATAGAATTAGTCTCCTCTTACATTCCTTTCAGCATGAGTAAGTGTGTGTGTGGGGGGGGCAGTGGGGGTGGGGAGAGAGAGAGAGATTAATGTGGAAAAACGATAACTGATAGCAGTACACAGAAATAGGGAGACAAGCTCTCCATTAAAGTTATACACCTAAATACAAATATTTCTGTGCTCCTTGTGGAATATTGTAATGTAATGTTTTAGGACTATTTACAGGAGACCCTTTGGAGATATCAGCCATGTTTTCCACAAAGAAATGCTCCACTTTTTCCTTGTAAAAACGATATTTTTATGTCTTAAAGCAGGTTCTATCTCTTTGATATAGGTCATTTTAGAATATTGGCTAACATTGTCCCAATATCACCTTTCTTTTTCGTTCATCTTCTTATTTTTAATAAAGTTTATAAAGTTTCAAAGAATTAAAAATCATGTAAGTTTATGTGTATTCAATTGAACTGTAATAAACTGTCAGGAGTTCCTTAAGAGATCAGATGGGACAGGTTAGAATCCATGTAATTTTGATTCTTCTGGCCAAATATTCTCATAATAACAGAATATTATCATATATTCATATCACAACAGTAACTACTGTCCTACAAATATATTTTTTATTTTACTCCACAAAAATACTCCAAAAGGACAACTTCCTTCCTTCCATCTTTCCTTCTGTCTTTCCTTCCTAACTTCCTTTCTCCCTCCCTCCCTCCCTCCCTTTCTCCCTCTCTCCCCCCCTCTCTTTCTTTCTTTCTCTTCTTCCTTTTCTTTCTTTTCTTTTCTTTTCTTTTCCTTCTCTCTCTCTCTCTCTTTCTCTCCTCTCTCTCTTTCTTTCATGATAACTGGCAAAATTCAAGCACTGTCAAACTCACTCCCTCACTCTATTCCATTATGCACTCATTCATTCATTTGGTAATTGTTGCATAAGTACATTTTATCACTTTGCTCTGTGTGGTTGGAAAGATTGAGATTTTCCCTATTTGAGGGACTTTAAAATCTTCTAAGTAACTGATAATATACGTATATATATATATATATATATATATATATATATATAATTTTTTTTTTTTTTGAGAACCAACCACATGCCAAACCTTGTACATGTCAATGTATTAAAGGAGTTATTACTTTCTCCATTTCTGGATGAAGAAACTAAGCTCCAGAGATGTTAAGTAATTTACTTAATGTTGCCTAATTACTACAAAGTAGAAAAGCCAGGATTTAAATGAAGTCATCTCTGTTTAATTCCAGAGTATATACTCTTAATCATTACACATTAGTCTCAACTTGAAATAAGTAAGTTTATATCAAACAGCAATATTCTAGAAATATTCATTCCCGATAAAAAAAATTGATTCTTGATAAAATTGATCAAGTGTTCAATCAGGTTTTAACTAATTTTTCTCTGGATAGCTATTATAGATATATATATTCTAGTAGGTGATTCTTTGTTGTTGTTGTTGTTTATTTATTTTATATTTTAAAAGATGCTTAGATTACATAAATGTTACACAAAAATTACAGGGATTCCCATGTTCCCTGGTAGGTGATTCTAATTTATTGAATGACACACTTTATAACGGTACTTAGAAAAATGTTCATTTCTGCCTTTTAAACTATTCATCCTCCAGACATGCTCACAAGTATCCCTCTCTATAAAACACTCCCTGTGTCAATTCCCGGATAGCACATATCCTTCCCTTCACTGTAGAAGCTCCATAGCACAGATTACATACCTCAGTTACAGTGTCAAATCACACTGCATCTGCGTCTATGTGCCTGTTTTTCTGATGGATTATGAACCCCAAAGGGCACGTTGTATTAGTGTTTCTTCCTCTCCCAACACTCGACACATTTCTCTCCAGATCCTCAGTCATCAGTACATGTTGAATACAATTGGATATGTGACAAAAACAATGTTCCTGATGACAATTGTACTCATGTGTCTGATTGCCAGGCTATGCTTCAAAATCAAACTAAAATGTTGGGAACAGGAAGAAGGATTTGCTTACATCATCTGCCTATACTTTCCTTCAAGTTAACGTGAGCTTTGAAAAGAAATCATATATACATTAACTCCTGGTGTGGGTGTTAACATAGTGACTAAAAGCATGTGCATGTCTAAAGTGATGCTTTAAAAATAAATTTAATAAAGGAATGTAAACATAAACAACAGCTACTAAATGTGGTGATTTAGAACTGTATATACCCTAGAAAATCATATTCTTAAAACTAATTCATTCCTGTGGGTATAAACCTATAATAATTAGGACCTTTGGATGAGGTTACTTCAGTTAATGTGTGGGCCAGGGTGGGTCTTAATCGTCTTACTGGAATCCTTTATAAATGGGATGAATACAGAGAGAGGGAGAGAAAGCCATGGAAGCAAGAAGATGAAAGAAACAAAACCCTGAAGAGAAGGGATAGACCAGCAGATGCCGTCATGTGCCTTGCCATGTGGCAGAGGACTCAAAAATGGCCCGTGGTCATTTCTTTAGGAAGAAAGCACCACCTTGATGATACTTTGATCTGAATATTTTGGATGTTGTTTCAAATTGGAAGAATGGCCTCCCTTGTTTTAAAGTGGCAGAGAACTTGACAAAATTGAGTGTTGATGTCAGATAGAAGGCAGAATTTGAAAGTGACGAGCTTGAATATTTCGCTGAGTTATCCAAACTAAATGTGGAAAGTGAAGCTTGGTTTCTCTTTGCAGCTCACAGTAAAACGTGAGAGGAAAGGAATAAGCTGACACTGAACTCTTGGGCACAAAGAAACCAGAAACTGATAGTTTGGAAAATTCTTTAAGTCCCCAGAGAATAGTGCTCCATGTGAGGGTTTAACTGCACAGGGGAACAGTCAGCCATTTCAGTGCAAGTTAGGATTGACAGTGCTGTTATCCAGAAAGGATTTGTGGAAAGTTCTTTTGTCTGATAGTTTGGACTCCTGAGTACTACATGTGAAAACAATTTTTATTTTATTTATTTTTTGTGAGATCTGTATGAAAGGAACTGGTGCTAATCTGGCCTGAAAGGGACAGAAAAGGGCTGGATTGAAGAAAAAATTACTTCAGAGGCAGAACTACAGAAACTGAGGTCTGGACTGAAGACATCTCAGGCCAAGAGAATGAACCCACATATGTGTGTGGAAAGGGTAGCACTTGGAGATGCAGGCCTTCTGCCCCTTTGTTCAAAAAGAGTGTTACCACCCCAGTTTTCTCAGATAACTGGGAGATTTTGAAGAGTCTGACCACCACCCCAATGCTTGACAATGGTGGAGCCTAGAGCCTGGTCTCCATCCTGATACTTGACGAAGGCGGAACCTTCACCCCAGTATTCAGGAAGAACATGTCTGCTGTGCAAGCATTATAAAGGGTGGGACTGCAACTCCATCAGGCCCCAATGACAAAACATCATTTCATAGATGGCTCTCAGACCTTAAAATCTAATAGCGTATGTCCTGCAGGGTTTCAGAATTTTTCAGGCGACACATGACCCCTGTATTCCTCCCAATTTCCCCTATGAGAATGGAAATGTTTATGGTATGTCTTTCCCTCCTCTGTATATTGGAAGCAGATAACCTGTTCTTTAAGTTTCACAGGTCCACAAACAAAGGGAAATTGTGCCTCAGGGCAGATCACACCTATAAGTGATTTTGAGGAGATTTGGTGCTTAGTATTGTTACTGAAATGACTTAAGGCTTTTGGAATATTATGATGGAATGAATGTATTTTGCATATAGAAATACATGTCTTTTGGGGCGTCCAGAGAACGGAGTGTGGTGGTTTGGAGCTATATACAACCCAGAAAATCATGTTCTTAAATCCATTCCTGTGGGTGTAAACCTATTTTAAGTAGGACCTTTTGATGAGGTTACTTCAGTTAAGGTGTGATCCAGAGTGGGTCATAATCCTCTTACTGGAGTCCTTTATAAACTGCATGAATAAAGGAAATCATAGAACCAAGAATCTAAAAGCATCGAAAGCGGGCAAAGAAGGGAGAGAACAGCAAACGCCGCCATGACTGCTGTGTGCCTTGCAATGTGGCAGAGGAGCCAACAATCACTGGCAGCTGGTCTTTGGAAAGAAGGCATCACCGTGATGATGCCTTGACTCAAAACTATAAGCTAATAAATTTCCATTGTTAAGCCAACCCATTTCTTGGTATCTGCTTTCAGCAGCTTAGCAAACTGAAACAAATAAACTAAAAAAAAGTTGACCGTGGGTAGAAGTATGTAGGGTTTATGCAAGATAATGCTAAAACTATTTGTTAAATGTCAATGAAAAGACAAAGATCTTTTTCATTTTTTACACTTTAAGGCATTATTGCATATTGCAGGGGTTCATGTAGTGCCCTCTGTAGTCGGACTGCTTGAATCAGAATTGTAAGTTTTCTCCACTTGCTAGTTTAGAAATCTAATTATTCTACATGTTGTGCCTACTCAAAGGGCTGTTGTGAGGTTTAAATTAAAATAGTTTCAGATAAAGTACTTACTAGTAGCCTGGCATATAATAAGCCCAACATAAATGCTACCTCTTATTATAATAATTGCATTTATAATTTTCAGACTTGGACATGTGGTCTATTCTAAGTACTTCTTGGTGGACTATATAAACAGATGACCCAGAAAAGCCTTATGAAGCAAATTAAAAAACCTAATCACAAAATTGTGTGTTCAAAATGATAGAAATAATCAGCAAATAATATTTCCCTTTATGTAATGCTGCTGTAGCTATATTTTCTTTTAAGTTTTGTTTTAAATTTGGAATGTATGAGATATAAAACTTTCCACACTGGGTAGGGCTATATTATGGTGACGCCTTAGTTTGAAATGTTGAAGGTTTGGGAGAATGTAATCGAGAGAATTGTCTGTGGGGAATGTATCAAACTGCCACCCTCAAGAGATCATTGTTCATTCATTTCTTCAAACAAGCATTTTGCAAAAAGCAGACTATTGGAGTGGCAGGATAAAGGAGGGATTGTGCATGAGAACAAACTCCAAAGCTTCTGAAATGAAGTAAACATGAAACCCCTTCATGAAGGTACTGTAGCATTCCCGGCTTAACTGCCACCTAGGCATCCATCTATCTGCTTGCAGTAAGCAAGCCTTTGCTCCAAATTGCAAAGCAGAGTTAGGGAGGAAATGTTCTAAGACAAGAGATCTATATCTAAGCTTTCTACTAGACCAGCTCTTTCCCAGTCAAAAGGTGGTATGAAATAATGCTCCCATTCATCTTAACCAAAATAGTCAGAAGAATTCAGGATGGAACCTAAAAACTGATATATCAAATAAAGAAATAACAGAACAAGAAGCAAAGAAAATAACAATCATAAGAGAAACAGGAAACAGACTAAAACAAGAATTCTTTCATGAAATAAATTAAACTTTTGACTGCACATTCTCTTTGAAATTAAAGAAAATATTTCCCCTCTGAAATAAAAGCTCAAAGAGAGCATATAATGATTCAAAGACAAGCTGATATACAGTAGAAGGAAATAAAAATTGAAATGGCAGAACCTGTTAGAAAAATAATTATGCTCGGTGGAGGTGACAAGAGTGGTGCCATTCAGGTGGTGATGACAAGCGTACCCGTTGGAGAGGACTTGACAAAAGAAGAGGAAAGAAACTGGAAAGGCTGCATGGCAGCGACCAGATATGCTGGTGAGCATATAGGAACTTCCCATGAGACCTGAGAACATTAACTGATAAGATCTGAACTGGGTTTGATGTCCTGGGTTAGTAATGAACATCACATTAAGTAATCTCTGATTAATATAACTGTTTATATTAAGTAACCACTGATTAATATAACTACTCTGTTTAAATGGGACCTCCGAGAAAACTGAAACCAAAACAGAAACAAAACAGAGTATTATGTAATTGGTCTTATTAATGTTTTACCTTTTAAATTTTTGTCTTCCAAATAAATTCCAGTAGTGGCTGGATCTGAACGTCCAAACTCAACATAGTATTTCAGATTAAGATAGGAAGTACACATATACGTTTCTTGATGAGATTTTGGCTACCACATTATATGGATGAAAAAAAGACCCTGGTTATACAGTCAATAATGGACTGCTTCCTATATGTCGTCAGAGTACAGTTATAATTAGAGATATTTACTGTAGGCTCCTTGCCTCCCATTCTCCACACAGAGGAAATACAACCACTGTGAACATTCTATGTTTCTTGCAGAAAAGCTAAGATTAGGCGGTTCTTCCAGTTCAATAGAAAAGATAATAAGGGGCCAACAACAGTGAGTGACTGGCAGAAATTCAAATGAGTAGGAAAGTTATGTTAAAAGATACAGTAAGAGGATGTTAAAATATGGAGAAATGCTGGTTGTGTTTATTTTTTAACAACTGAGAGCATTTTAAGAGAATGAACCATTTCCAGTTATTTAAATATTTTTGGTGCACAATCACCTTCACCATTGGGGTTATAGATTTTAGTCCCTTTCAAGTTTGAATACTTTGATTTATTTACTTCACTCTGCTTATTTAATTGTGTCTTTAAGAAAGGTCCAGAAGATTGTGGAGTTTCATAGTGTTACCTAGATGATGTTGCTACATCTATATCTACACGTGCAACAAGTTGGTGGTTGGAAATCAGGTATCAAGGGTCTGGTATTTGCCTATTGAATAAATAGGCTTTTACTAAAAGGCTTAATGCCTGGAACCTTAAATTGTAAAGTTCAAACAAGTACATTCAAAAAATCTGAATTTCAAAGATTTGACCTTGGGTTAATAAGCTTGAATGTAGGCGAGGATGATATTTTAAAAATGCATGCCATTTTACAGTTCCAAGTAGTCTTCAATTTTTTAAATCTTCCAGGGTTGTGGAATATACTCCATATGAACATGGGGCCGTGACTTTGAATTCCATGTCTCAAAGTCAAACTTTACAAAGACCCCTTTTTTTTAGCTCATGCTTTCCCAATATCCATAATCTGACCTTGAGTACTTCTTGTATTATAGAAGAGCAACAGGGACCACAGAGTCTGCCTATTTTTGTTCAGAGGGATGATTGTCTTAATCTAGTCATTTATAAGTAACAACTGTAAGTATCCATTTATCAATGTATCTATATATTGATATACCATATGTATATATATGTATATACTTTTTAATTTTATACATTACCTGATTTAACAGGGCCTTATACTCTTAAATGTAGTTAAAGAAAAAAATGGTATTTAAATGTATTTTTAAAAAGAGAAGAAAATAATTTAAATGTGATTGATATCTCACATCTATAAGACTTTGATTTAGTCTTACAATGCCTTTACTTCTCCCAACCAGTTTTATTATTTTGCCTCTATTTTTCCTCAGGGAAAAATATTTTGAAATTAACTTTTTGGGTCAAAAATGCATATTTTATATTTTGGTCTGTGTTGTCTACTTTCCTCCAGAACAAATGGTACGAAGTTATACCCTAACTGAGGCAGGTTAGTTTAGGGAATGGGAAGACAAATCTAAAACCTGGCAGGAACTGATGGGTAGGGGGTGATCAATCAGAACAGCAAACAGGAGGGACCCCTCCCCTGAACATTAGCAAGGGGAGGAATAATGGGTTAAAAGAAGCCACAGAAGCAATATCTCTCTCTCTCTCTCTGCCCGGAGCAGCCTGCAAGTACACCTGGGCACCCGTAATCTATTGTTTTCTCTCATTCTTTTCTTTTCTCTAATTTCCTTAATAAGCTACTGGCCTAACTAAACTGGCATGTTCTTAAATTCTGTTATGTAACATGGCCAAGAACCTAGAGGAATCCGGTAACCAAACCAACTTTGTGTGAATATATTTATTTTCTCATGCTTTACTTATCTCTAATTATTACCAATAGTATTTCTTCTTCTATGAACTATTTGTCTGTGTCCTTTGCCATTTTTGTTTTGGGGGGTATCCAATTTTTTCTTATTTAATTTAAGAAACTCTTTATATATTATAATATGAGTTCTTTCTCTGTCATATATGTTACAAGTATTTTCCTAGTTTGTTGTTTGTGTTTCTACTTTGTTTATAATCTTTCTATTTAAAAAGTGGTAATCTTTATTTAATCATCTCTATCATATTTTTCCTAATCATTTTCCTTTCTGACTTTGATATTATATTTGGAAAGTCTTTTCTTACTGTCAATATTGTTAAAAACAAAAACAAAACCTCTCACCTACATTTCCTTCTATTTATTTTATGATTTTTTAATGTGTGGTGGCATAGAATAGTCAGTGAGAGCATTGATTTACACCAACCTGGGTTTGAATTCTTTATAATTTTAAGCTGTGCTAACTTATATACATTGCTTTATGACTAAAATGGGGAAGATGATTTCCTCCTCTTCCTCTTATTGTGAGGTAGTAAAGGAAACCTATGAGGTGCTTGGCATAGAATATTGCATTGTATCCAGCCTATTAAAGCAATTTATAGATAGATATTTTATTATTATCTCATATTTAAATATTTGATTCACCTGGAATATATTTTCCAATGAGAAGTCAGATATGACTTTCTAAAATAAAGATTTTTCTTATCACAAATCCAATTAAATTAACATTTTAAACAACACTTTGTTCCCAGATATTACCATGTAGATGATCACTTTTCAGACTGCACTCTCTGAAATGCTTGTCCTAGGAGATGTTAAAAGGTTCTCCTCAAATAAAAACATTCCATGAAGCAAAGTTTGGGGCACAGCATAAATGGATTTTTCTTCTGAAAGATTTGTAATGTCTTGAATACAGCAAAGGTTCTGAGAAGTCCTGAAACATTGAACATAATTTAACACATTATTTGACAAATTTATTTGAAAAATGAACTTTTGTTTTCTAGCATATGCATAAAAGTCAGATTGGGGAATCCTAACAGAGATTATTTCCTTTAATCCTTTGGTAATGTTGTGAACAAATACTTTACTGAAACTCCTGTTGAACAAATAAGGAAGCTGAGGGCTTGCCAAGTGTCACCCACCTATGAGAGACTAGAACCCAGGTCTCCCCATTCTGAATCCAAGACTTTTTTCTTTATAACTCAGCTGCCTCCTGAGAACACTTTAAACCATTGTGGCCATTTACTTATCTAAGAAAACAAGATATTATTCTGGATATTAGCAAAAACATTTTTCCTTGCTTTTTGCCACCTGGAATCCCCACCATACTCCATCATGACTATCACCTTTTTATGTTCTTATTTTCCCAAGATCCTACTAGAGTGCTGTAATTCACCATATCTTACTATGTTAATTTCATCATTGACTTCTTATTCAAAATCTCAGAATATTTTGGCAGTTACTGGATATTACCTCATGTTGTTGCATAACTATTTCGTGAGTGCCTGGCCTGTTTCTCCAAAATTGAATGGTTTTTCTTAATATTTTTATTTATCCATTGTCAGTATTACACTCTATATATGGTACTTTGTTGAATGACTGCATGAATTTATAACTAAATGGCTAAGTGTTTGATTGAATTATGGAAAACAAAATGTCCTCAGTACTTACCAGTTTAATATTCCAGTTCTTAATATTCTCATATAGTAGGGAGAGTGTGGGCCTGGGAGGGAGAATGGATTTTACTAGTTCAGTGGTTCTCTATCTTTTTTGTGTATCAAAATCACTTGGAGGGCTTGTTTAAAACACAGATGCTGTGCTTCAACTCCAGAATTTCTGACTCAGTAGATTTGGGATGGGATCTGAGAATTTTCATTTCTAACAAGTTTCCACATGATACTGATGCTGCTGGTTCAGGTTCTATACTTTGAGAACTGCTAGAAAAGGATAGATTTGATGGGTTCAATTGTTGCATTTGTTACTTTCAGCTGCGTGAGTGAGCAAGGCTCTTAAATATCTAGCCTTAGTTTCATTGTTTTAAAAAATGAGCTTAATGTCCTTAAGCTGCAGAGTCAAGATGATATGATATAAAGAGCCTGGCCCATAGACAGACATCAGTAAATATTAAATTGTTTCCTTTCCTCCCTTCTAAGGAAGTGGCTGAGAGTGCTCCATCCTGTGTCTTTCCTTTCCCTTGTCTCCATCAGGTATATAAATTTATTCTATGCTATTCTTTTATAAATGTGTCAAAGTCTAGTAGCATATGCCTTGGAACCAAGACATTGTATAACAGAAGCAATAACACTGACTTTAGGTGCTGGATTCCTTTCTTACAGCCAATGGCTGTTCTTAGTTCAGACTACAGTGGTTCTGGTTACAAATATTCCTTGCTTAAACACAGGCTTCTCCTTCAAAAAAACTCAGACACTGACTGCTTTCTGTTTCATCTCCTCATGTAGCAGCGATAGCCCTCAAAGTTATCCACAATCTGATGACATTCTGTCTCAGTCCATTAAAAGACACAAAGGAGCTCTATCTTGGCTTTTTTATGGCATCCTTTCAACCGACCTTTTGCTTGGGAAAGAATAGAGTTGAACTTGAATGATACTGCCTCACTTAGGAACTTGACCATTAGCACAATTAACTGCAGTGGTTGCAGTATTTCTAAAATCCTCTGATGGAAGATATCTCTTTATTTAAAGTAGATGGATTACATGAATATATATATTCACCTTGTGCCTGTGTTTTCAAAATAGACTCCTTTAAACTAAAACAAAACAAAACTATTTTCTTGGGCTATTTTATGGACTATAGTGTCATAAGAATGATATATATTTGCATCATTCCCTCCTAACAATTAGAGACTATATTCTTCCTTCCTTCAGTTGGGTTTTGAGAGCGAATTTAAGTTCTGGGTCACAATCATGCATACTAACGATCCATGCAGTTATTTTTGTATACATCTACAGAAGGCCTTAGCTGGAATATCCATAGGGAATATACCATATTCCTGCTGGAATATCATAAGGATCAACTAGCATTGACTGGAATCAAGTCTTCTAGGAGGTGTTAGAAAACTGACAAAAAGTACTTGAGGCCCCTGCTACACAATACAGCATTTCCGAAGTTTGGGTGTAAACTCCCTACTGCTCTCCAAGAGACATTTCACTCTATGCTTGGGAAAATGAATTACTCCCACTTGGTTTAACTTTCTGGGAACTTTTCTCGTAAGGTGTCTGGCAATTCTATACCCACTCATCAGCACGACAACTTGGCTAAATAAGTCTGAGATGCTGTCAGTGACAGATGAGTGGGCTTATGTTTTGGTGACTTTGCTTTCTTCACTTTGGCACACAGCTTCTTTTTATCAAAGAGCTGAAACAAACCATGGAGAACATGAAGAGAAAAACCCTTTGTAACTCATCTGACACTAGATGGATCACCACGATCCCTGCGGTAGAAAGATTGGTAGAATATGAGAAGGAGGAATTGGGATCACCCAGATCTATTTCTCTGCCACTGGGCAGCACAGGCATACTAGAGGAAGTAAAAAAAAAATCATATAAATTTGTTTCATTCCAAATTCAGACTCTCTAATTTCAACCCAGCCTTCTAGGCTGATGAATAATCATTTTATTCATACCTTATTGAATCATACTTTTATTCCCCATTGCAGCTATTTCAAACTGTCTTCATTCTTCATGTTTCTAAACCTAACCAAGCACCCTTCAAACCAGTAGATAATCTTCCCTAGAATTTTTTAACAATATTAGGACTACTTGACATCAGTTGTTTCAGCTTTCCTTCTGAATACTGTATTATAATAATTGGTATTTTTGTCAGTCTATAGTCTCACATTCTCTACTGAATTTAATAATGTAAGCTCTTCATTTCTTTTTGGTGTTATTGTTGTGTGTATATTTGCATTTTCTTCTTAGATATTTGCAGTATTTACTGTTGCTTCCACATTTCTCATCCCTCTTATTTTGTCTCCTTAATTGATTCTTATTTATAGCCGCATTTCTTAATTACAGGTATTTGCTAAGAGTCTGTACTAAACTTTATTTTTGCTTTTCTGCACTTTCTCCTTTGATGAGCTTCTTTATCCCCATGATTTGAGCTATTTCCACTGGACAGTCATTTCCCTGGCTTTCATCTCTGTATAAACTCATATTTCATCAGTTCCTCAAACTCAAAATATTATGAAACAAATAAAATTCTCTTTTACAAGAAAGGTCTCCTCCAGGTTTCTAGTTTCAATGATACAACACTATTTTTCTGTTCATAACATCATTCCTCTACAAGAAAGTAATTTCTATAAGGGCTAGGTTGCCTATCACTCTATCCTAAAAACTAAAATAATTCTTGGATATTTTCTAAATTAATGAACGGGAAAATGCTTAGATAAGTCCTGCTTACCTAAGCTTGAAAACATTCAACCACTTTGACTTTTCTTTCCATTACCCTACTAATCAAGATGGTGGTCAATTCTCCTGGGTTTGCTTTTATAGCAACTCTTCTATCTGCACTTTCAATTCTGACTGCAATTACTTTGGTATTTTAAAATTTTATTTCCTCTTGCTTGGTCTCTTCTTTTAGCCTCCTAATTGGTCTTTCCAATGGATGGAAGTAATTTGTCTTTCCTCTAAATACTTTACAAACATTTAGGATATTATTGAACATAGCTATTTTTTTTTTTTTTTTTTTACATTTCATAATTTCTATTAAATTTCACACTCATAAAGCAGAAAATGTACCACATTAACTTCCTTATCTCTCATAGAACTTGGTATATATTTCTTTCTTTAAAAAAATGGTCAATAAAGAGATATGAATGAGTAAACATTACTACCAAGCAAACTTAAAGCACAATTCTGATTTAGTCACCTCCCAACAATTACAACCTTTAGTTGCTCTTCATTGCCTACTGAATTGTTTAAACTCCTCATTCTGGAATTTAACCTTTCCCCCTCATAACACAGCCCAAAATGATCTTGCCAAGGTTATACTTCTTTACCCTCTTAATAGACCTTATATTCAAAGCAATCTGGGCTACTTTACTGCTCAGTATTCATGGTGTTCCCCTCAATAACATCTCCATTTTTGTCTACGCTTGCTAAAATCCTATCTACTCTTCAAAACCCATCTTTAGGATTTCAATAATTGGAAGCAAAGGTGAAGCAGATAGAAACAAGAAGATAGAGACTGGGTTCCTGCTTCCTGTGAATTTATCCTTTGCCAAATCCCTGCCTGAACAAACATCCAAAATTCCTGTCACTGTTCTTCTCTTATATTAGGAACTCCCACTATAACATATATTGTGGTTAGAATAATCAGATTTAGTCAAATTTCTGTAGTTAGTATTGTAGCACACGGGTCTAGCTTCCTCTTTCAAGTTGGTGACAGTTTAGTAGAGTAGACTGGCAAGTACATAACAAAATATACTAAAAGGTAGCAAACAAATAAATTTGGGTCAGAGGAGTATGATATGCAAATGGAAAAATCTTTCACATAGTATTTTGTCCAATTTTCCTTCCCATATAGCTTGTGGCAGTTTGATATTATTTATGAATTCAAAAAGAGATATAGATTATGTTTGTGAACTGGTCTGTTCCTCTGGGTAACCCTTTGATTGTATTAGATTCAGCTGAGATGTCTGATTAAATTATGTTAAGATTAGGACTTTGTTTCAACCACTTCACTAGAGTGTGACTCAGCGTTAAGTCCCAGCCCCATTAGTGGGCTGATAAAACAGACTCTCACAGGGAAGCAGACACACAGGAGAACACAGAAAAAGACATGGCAGAGGAGAGAATTTAGTTTTGATGCTGGAGCCCCAGGAAGAGAGATAAGCCTGAGAGTTTACAGATGATCTTGTGGAGAGACCAGAGCAGCTGAGCTCAGAAAGAAATGAGCCCCAGAAGCCCTGAAAGATGAGTCTTCAGAGGAAGATAGACAAGCCCTATGCCAGGATACAGCTGAGATCAGAAGAAGCTTGGACCATGGAGCCTTAAGAGGAAAGAGGAAGGCTGAACCCTCGCATACATTGCCTGCCATCTTGCTTCAACACATGACAACAGAATTTGGGTGAGAAAGTACCTCTTATGGTACCTTGAGTTGGATTCTTTAGGTCTTTGTCACTGTAAGCTTCTACCCCAAATAAACACAATTTATAAAAACCAAAAGGTTTCTGGTACTTTGCATCAGCACCCCTTTTGGCTGACTAATACTAATAGATTCTTGATTTTCTTTTCTCTGAAAAGAAGAAAATAACTTCAATTGCTGGGATGCTGGCAGCAATTATCAGTGTTAATCTCATAAATACATTTTTGCTAAATTTAGGCAGCATCTTCTGTACACACATTGAGAGAGGTGCACAGGCTATTGTCTAAGTACCAGAGATGTTGCTCTCATTAGTTGTATTCTTTGAGTCACCTGGAAACCATTTACTATATCAGTCACTAGTTAATATTAAGTGACTACCCAAAACCATGGCCTTAAGCTGCACAAAATCAGTGCCACAGATGTAGTCCTTGTTATTTAGGTGCTTACAGCCTCTAACTGTAATTTATAATACTGCTCTTGGGATCTGCCAAGATCAAAAGCCCTGCATGTCAGTTCTCTACTCAGGAAACTATTAATTAACACTTCTTCACAGTCAGAGCTCACTCTGATTTTCCTTCTGCTTGATACATTCTTTTGTCTTATCTTCCTGGCATAAACAGTTAGGATAAAAAGTCATACCTGTTAGTTAACTCCCACACCACCCTCAAGTCTGCCTTGATGTTTATGTCTCTGCTTACCAGACCAGAGTTTCCTTCATTCTCGCCAGAGTGTAATCTATTATGTATGAGTGCTGCAAGGATGCATGCTGACACCCTTGGATACAATGCTAAACAATGTCATGGAACTACTAAAAATCATCCTATTGAGAAAACCATATGCTTACCAAAAATTAAAACCTGATAGGAAATCCACACATTCCCAATAAAATGAAGGAGACACATGAAAACGAAAGGACAGAGGGTATAGGGGTAAAAGACTGAAGGAAAAAAAGAAATAGAAATCAAGGAACTGGGAGACATGAATTACCAAAGGTCAATGGAAATAAAGCAGCACACATGAATGTTTGGTGATTATGTAAAAGGTGGAAAACTATGTGTAAATCTAGAGCTTCTTTTGTTCAAATACTAGTCAAGTCTTTTTAATGTAATCCCATCTATTTTTTTCATGTTTGACTTTGAGCATAGTCATAGTCAGCTCCTATTCATTAACAGGCATTCATATGAACATTGTACTTCCCTATGATGACTATTCTGGAAAAAGTAAAAGGGGCTACTGGCTTAGCAGTGGCTGCCAGATGGCAGCTGGGACACAAACACTCCCAGGCATTTCAAAAGAAGTAAAAAGTGTAGTTTATTGCAAGTGATAACACCACTTAAAACAACACAAATCATGACTAATAGATTTAGGAATAACTTAGAATTCTAGTGTGGATGCTTGTTCGGCATTAACTGAGGTCTAAATAAATACCAACTCTGAATCATCAGGGATATTAATGACATTTAAATCTATTCTTCTAAGATGAGAGGAAGGAATTCCTAGATTATAGCTGGGGCTTTCATGATAAACAGAGAAATTAGCCTTTTAACAAGGCTGTGAATAACTCAAATGAATACAGCCTCAGTTCAATTTGGAATTAAATTACCATTTACAGTTCTGCTGGCATCTGTGCTATGCTGGCCTTTTAGACAAGTGCTTGATTGATTGACTGATTGATTGATTTAATGACCACACCATACAGCATATCACACAATTAAATCTTTCCCTCTGCAGTGTAGAAATGTGGCTTAAATAGTTCTGTGTTCACTGTGAGTTAAAACCATTAGGATGTCAGTAAGAACAGCCTACCACTATTCTTACTGGAAGACTGGTTGAGGGGGTGCTTTTAGCACTTAAACATTGTTTGTTTTTAAATATGAAAGCAGGGTAGAAAATGTTAAAGGGCAAATCACTGAATTTCAGTCTTATTTATCTGTTCAAAGTTGAATGACAGACAATGGTTCCTCTGTTCCAGAAGGCCAAAAATGTTGAGTTTCATGGGGATCAGACACCAAAAGCACTCATGGAAATTCAAAGAGCAAATCTCATGGGTTACCCTTGGTAAGGCCTCATGTTCTTTAGCTATAACCTGTGAGAATTTGAGACTGTATGTACCCCAGAAAAGATCATGTCCTTAGAGCTATTCCATTACTGTGGGTGTGAACCTATTGTAGATGGAATCTTTTAGATTACTTCAGTTAAGGGCCTTTGATTAGATCACTTTAGTTGGGCATGACCTAGGGTGGGTCTTAATCCTCTTACTGGACTCCTTTATAAACAGGATGAATATGGAGAGAGGGAGCCACAGAGGCAGAGAGAAATGACCCAGAAGCTCAGAGAGGAAACCACAGAAGCCGAGAGAAAAATATCCACAAGAGCAAGAAGCAGAAATCAATGGAACCAGGGAGAAGGAAAGCCACAGAAGGACCAGACAGAAGTTGAAAGCAATGGAGCTTGGAGGAGGAGGCAGAGAGTGACAGATACCACCATTTTTCCTTGCCATGTGACAGGAATCCAAGATTACTGGCAGCCATGTCATTGGGGAGAGAGCTTTACCTGATGATTCGCTTTGGACATTTTTTCCTCAGACTTGGAACTGTAAGCCTATAAGTTAATAAGTTAATAAATCCCCATTGTAAAAGCCAACACATCTCTGGTATATTGCCTTCGCAACCTTTAGCACACACACTAAAACACTTGTTATTATATATGGAGACAAAATTGTTATTGCTATATTTGCACTTAATTACATCATAACCATGATGTGATGATGATTATGAGGATGTTGATGAGAATGGTGATGCTAATGTTCATGATGATGATTTTTAGTTTTATAATGATCTGTCCTATTTTTCCAGTTTTTCGACATTAGGGTATGTCACCAATGAGGACTTTTAGAAAGGTTAGTTATTTATGGAAGAAGTAAATCTGCCAAATATTTTAAAGGGGTTAAAGATAATGAGAAGTGGAAAAATTATTTAGCAACTAGAAGACACCTATGGAAAACTTTCTGCTTTCTTGATTAAAGAGACCATTAAAGGACAATACTATCTCTGTCTCCCTGCTTCTTCCTTTGAGTTGGGATAAGATGCCTAAAGTGTGGCAGCTATCTTGAGATTGTTAGGTATCAAGTAAGACACTAAGTCAATACACTAAGGAAGGGAAAGGTAAGAAGGTGATTTCCTTGAATGCTTCATTAATCCACTAAACTAATGAACAGCAACTATTTTTTTAATTGATATAGGAGAAAAGTAAACACCTAATGGTATAAACCATTTGTTAGATGGGTTTTCTACTATTTGCAGCCAAAAGCATTACTTACTGAAATATGTATATTCTGTGAAAAATCTATTTTTATTAATAACTCTCATTATGTAAAGCCCTTAGCAAATTATAAGGATATATACCATTCACAAGGCTCTGAGAGGTGGGTTTTTACCATCAGATGACCCTTAAGTTGACTCTAAAGGGAAGGTTATTATTTTTTTTTTCTGTGCCTTGTTGGGTATATTGGGACTCAATTAGGATTTAATTTTATCAAGCCAAAATGCAAAAGTAGAATCTCAGATTATATCTTTGAAAAGAGCAAAATCTATGGAAAAGTGAAGTAAATGCACTAAGTCATCAAGATGTTAAGACATTGCCTTCCATTTGTGTGGGACTATCATTGTTCCAGCAAGCTCCCTATATCACTTTGATAGGTATGTTAAATGGCATTTAGACATTTTATAAATCATTGGTCAAAATTTTCACCATCCACTTATGCATTAAAACTTAAAAAGCAGATTTTCTTGTTGGGGATTCAGGAAGGTCTATCAAAATTCTGCCCAGAATTGGTCCATGAACTGGACCTGTCTTTAAACTGCTTGTTAACGGTCCTCAGTGAGCCAATGACCAAAAATGAGAGTGGGCATTGAGAAACAGTAACTTTATATCATCCAACTCTCATAAAAGAGGTGGTCATATATTACATATTTTTTAGTTTATTTATTTGTATAATAATTCATTTTATTGTATATAGAAAAGTCTCAGTCTGTAAAGGATTAAGAAAAGCATTCTTCACCACAGATATTTGAGAGGGACTGCACTAGCAATTTTGGAGGTACTCTAAGTGCCAGGATTACACTAGGCACTTGACTGCACATTAGCTCATTTACTATTCACAAAAATATTCTAACTATTGGTATTTCATTCTTTTCAGGTGAGAAAACATGAGTCAAGTTCAAATAACTGGTAAATAGTGGGTGAATATAATGTGTGCATTGTTATGTTATTATTCTGTAACCTAAGAGACAAATTGGGATTCAAATACACATTCAAATGCATTAGTTCACAATTTTCTGGGTAATATCATGCTAAGTATGTGATGAGATCTCATCCAAATGGAGACAGATACATAATCGCTGCTCAACTAATACTTTTTCTTTCAATTAGGTCAATAGTTTCCTTGAGCCTCATTTTCTTCTTTAAAAACAGAAATTTATTTCTTACTTTTATTAATTGCAAAATGTATTACAATTCATATCTGAAAAGAAATTCAAAAGAAAACTAATATTTATATAATGCATCATGTCTTCAAATAGATATCATTACATCAATTTATCACTGAGTTGGTGACAATGTTTTTTGTATTATGGCTTACTTTTTAAATTTTTCCTTATTTTGCGAAAAAATTTGAAGGCATTACTGAATATTCTCCAAATTCTTATATTGCAACACTAACTGCATTCCTAATGTTGTGGAAATGTGTTCACACTTGGTAAGCAGCTGTACTTTCTGATTATAATTAAATCTTACCTGAATATCATAATTCTGGCTTCCATCTAAGTGTGCTAGCATGAGTCATGAAATTATTTGCTTTAAGAACTCTGACTGGAGTGTCTATGCTGGCAAAGCCAATGGTTCCTGAAGCCCCATATTTTGTGTCGTTAGTGCTGAGCTCCTAAGCAGCTCAGAGGACCTATAAAAAAGGTTAAAATACTGTTCTGCTACTGTTTCCAATTTGCAAATCCAATTAGTCCAAAAATTTCATCCAGCTTTGAGGCTCCCTAGAGATGTGTGCTTTTCTCTGTGATGGCATTATTTTACTGTTTAACAAGATAATTATATGTCTCAATGAACATGGCATTTTCTCATTCTCATGCCTTTATCCCAGTTTGAAAGAATGAATTTGTCAAACTGCTAGCTTGTGGAGTGGGAAGAAGAACAGTTGAATTATATATAAAGGAGGAAAGCATTTTAAAGGCTCTTCCACTCTACTCTCATTTTATAGAGCTAGAGTAGTTCCATCATTTGCTCACATATCATTTATGGTAAAACTAGGATCAGAGTACAAGTTCCCTAATGTCTAGAGTAACTTTATTTTTCATCTCCCCTTTTCTGACCATCTTTTGTATCCTACTGTTCACAGTATTCTGGTTTAATATGCCAATATTTATTAGCTTCCATTTTTCTTAATAGATATCTAGATCATATTCATTATAAAATAATATTTATTGAATAATATAATTTATATTTCAGTTCAATCAGTCAGCAGATCTGGATCATTCAAGTACAAATAAGACAATTATTTTTCTAAAGAAACAGGAACAATTGTTTTCTTCCTCTAAATAAATATTTGCTGTTTTCAAAAGCAACCTTTCCATGTCAATATTAGAAAAGTTGAAAAATATAGAGAGACATGTAAAAAAGAAAAAAACTACTTAGGCATAGCTAAAGAAATCTCAATGAAAACCTGAGTGTTAAACCACTAACTGAACTTTGCTTAGAAAAGAAACAAAACTTAAAGGGCATTAATAACATCCAGAGTGTATACATTTCTGTGCCTGCTTTAACAAATGACCACAAATTTGTGGCTAAATAATACAAATTTATTATCTTACAGTTCTGGAGGTCAGAAGTTTGAAATGGGTCTCACCAGGCTGAAATGAAGGGCAGGGCTGCATTCCTTCTAGAGGCTATAAGGCAGAATCCATTTCTATGCCTTTCTCAGCTTCTAGAGACTACCTGGATTCCTTGGCCGGTAGCCCTCTTCCTGCATCTTCAAAACTAGAAAAGACACATTGAGTCCTTCTCACATTGCATCACTCGGTGGTCACATGTCCCTCTTCCACTTTGAAAGACTCTTGTGATTATACCAGGGCCTACCTGGATAACCCAGGATAATTCCCTTATTTTAAAGGCTAATTTGTAAACTTAATTCACCCTGCAACCTTAATTCCCCTGCCATGTAACATTCACAGATCCCAGGATTAGGGTGTGGGCACCTTTAGGAGTTCACTTTTTTGCCCATTTCATATGAGGAAATAGGAAACGTGGGACGCTATCTTGGCAACTGTACACACTCAGGATTCATAGAGCCCTACAGTGACATTTATCATTGTTGAAAATACAAAACTTCTAGTAGTTTGAAATCGCCTTTGAGAGCCCAACAAAATTTCTCATAGTCTTCATGATTGGGTTTTATATCCTATGCCCTTTCCTCTATCTGCTTTTTCATTGCTATGACTATGCAGCGCTCTCCTCTCCAACTCAGGCATGGCTCCCAGAGAACCATGACCTCTTCCCCACCACTTTCTTTAATTTTCCCATTTGCATCTCTCTCTATTTCTACATGTCATCTCCCCTAAGAAGATTTAGGTTCTATTTCTATTTGGGGTTTATTCCACTCAGTCATAATGTTAGGAATGGGTTAGATTTCTTGTTTTGGGATCATCTAACACCTCTGAGAAGGCTCATAAGAAGCAGAAGTTTTTTTCAGAGGAGAGCCATACTACGGCTCTAGCAATGTAACACAATATATGTTCTTGAACTTGAGCAATCTATTTCAGCATTCTTAGGAGTTTCCTATACAAGATGAAGGATTTGGTGGCAAGTGGTAGGGATACAGAAAGTGGAGAGAAGCTATGAAATTATCCAATCATTTAGAACTTATTTTTTATGTGTGTGTCCTAAAAGATATTTTATAAACATTTTTTTAAATTTCTAGATAAGATTCCATTGGAACAAGTTGATGGATGTTTTCAAGTTTTCATTCTTACACATACTATTATGTTTAAAACATTTTAAACATATTACTTCAAATAGATTTTGGATTAATTCTTCAGGACGTATTTTTAGACATGCAATTACTGGGTTAAATGTTAAAAACATTTTTGAAATCCTTTGATAGCTTTCACTGATAATGTTTTTAAGTAAAATTGAACTTTGTGTATATTTATTTGCATTCAGAATTATTTTAAGAAATATCTATTCTTGAATATTTCCATTATCTTTGTTATATTGGAAATCATCTTACTTATTGCATATTTATTTTCTATATTTGAAGATTATTTGCTTTTTCACATTTCTGGCAAATTGAACATTAATAAAAACACTTATAGGAGGTTTTTTCCATGGAGTTTTATATTCTTATGAATCCTGGGGTCTCAGTTACCATCTTTTAAATTTTTGCTGCAGATAATGACTTCTAACACTCAGCACCTGTTTCCACCTGCTTTTATATGCTTCCTTGTTTCTGGCCATGGTTCAGATTCTGTCAGTGAGGTGGACTTGTATGTAATTTAAAAGGCAGAAGAGATAAGCCATTCTTCCTTTGCCAGAGGTGGCTCTGGCAGACGATTGTCCTTGCAAGGGGAGTCTGGAATCCATTCCCCTAACAGGCACCCACTTTTGGACTGTGGGAGCAGCTGAGACACTGATTTTCTGAATTATCTTGACCTCTGGCGTTGGCAACTTCTTGACTTTCTGGATCACAGTTGTGGTGCAATGAACCCTTCATTTTTGCTTTTTGAGAACCTAACTCCTTGTATTGAATCCATTTTAACTTGAAATACTTAGAAGGTTTCTGTTCTAAGAACAGAATCAGTATACCCCTCCCACACACTGCTGGGGGAGTCACAGAAATCACTGGCAGTCTCCCAGCCTGAACCTATCCTCCTACTTTTACCACTTTTTTGTGATATAACATTCCGTATAACTCACTGTATTAGTCAGTCAAAGGGGTGCTGAGGCAAAGTGCCAGAAATCTGTTGGTTTTTATAAAGGGTATTTATTTGAGGTGGAAGCTTACAGTTACAAGCCCCTAAAGAGTCCAACTCAAGGTACAATAAGAGGTAATTTCTCACCAAAGATGGTTGCTGATGTCTGTGAGGGTTCAGCCTTCCTTCTTCCTCTTAAGGGTTCTTTTGATCTCAGCTGCAGGCTGGCACAGGGCTCCTCTCTTCCAAGGGCTTTCTCAGCTCTGCAAACTATCAGGTGAATAGCTCATTTTTCCTCCAGTCACTTCTGGATCCTCTTCTGGGTCTGTGGTGCTCTCTCTCTTTTCTTGCTATCTGCTTCTGTGTTCTCCTTGAGTGAATATCCATTGATATAGCCCATCAAGGGGGACAGCACTGTTACACTCTACTGATGTGGTCAAATCAAAGACCTAATCTTAACGTAATTTAATCAAAAACATCTCAGCAGAAACGAATACAATAAAAGGGTATCATGCCCAGAGGAACAGACCAGTTTATAAACATAATCAAATATCTTTTTTGGAATTCATAAATAATATCAAACTGCTACACTCACCCCCTTAAAGTGTAAAGTGGTTGCAGTGTACTCAGAGTTGCACATCCATTACCGTGATAAATTTTGTAACAATTTCATTTCCCCATAAGGAAATGTATATACCTTAGCCATCACTCTAACCCCCTCACAGATCCCCAGGCAGATACTCTAGGTATCTACTGATCTACTTCATGTCTCTATGGACATGACATATAGAATAGAATTATACATTCTACATATGGTGTAGTCTTTTGTGGCTGACTTCTTTCACTTGATATAATATTTTCAAAGTTTTTCCATGTTTTAGCTCTTACATTTAAATTTATGATACACTTTGAGTTACATTTTTTGCATATGTTGGGAGATAGGCATCCAACTTCATTGTTTTGGCATGTGGATATCCGTTTGCCCCAGCATCATTCATTGAAAAGTTTATTCTTTAGCCATTTATCTTGGCTCTTTTGTTGAAAATCAATTGACTGTAAATGTGGAAGTTTATTTCTGGAGTCTCAATTATTTTTCCCCATTGATCTACCTGCCTATCTTTATTCCATTACCACACTCTCTTGATTTAATGTAACTTTGTGGTAAGTTTTGATATTGGGGACTTTGAGTCCTCCACCTTTGTTGTTTTTGAATATTATTTTGAGTATTCTGTGTTCCTTGAATTTGCATATAAATTTTGAATCTCCTTGTCAATTTCTGCAAAGAAATCAGCTGGGATTTTGATAGGTATTGCTTTGAATCTGTAGGGCAATTTGGAGAGTGTTGCATCTTAATAATATTGTCTTCCAATTCAAGAACATGGAATTTCTTTCCATTTAGCTAGGTCTTTTTAAATTTCTTTGAGTAGTTTTTGAAGTTGCACAGTATGGTAGTTTGAGGATTTTATGGACCCCAGAAAATCATGTCCTTGGGTTAATCCATTTCTGAGGGTATAAATTATTGCAGGTGGGAACTTCTTTTGATTAGGTTACTTCAGTAGGGTTTGACCCAGGTTGGGTCTTAATCCTCCTACTGGAGTCCTTTATAAAGGAGAAGAATACAGAGAAAGAAACAGAGAAAGACCACAGGCACAGAGAGAGAAAGCCACAAGAGCAAGGAGCTGTAATCAACTGAACCAGGATGACAGGAAGCTGAAAGCATGGAAGCCCTTAGTAGGAGGAAGAGCCCCAGCAGATGCTTCCCTGTGCTGGTCTTCGGGAAGAAAGCATTGCCTGATGATGCCTTGGACAGTTTAATGACCTCAGAAATGTAAGCTTGTAACCTAATAAATCCCCATTGTAAAAACCAAGCCATTTCTGGTATATCGCTTTTGGCAGCTTTTAGCAAACTAAAACACAGAGTATAATCTTTGCATTAAATGTAAGTACATTTGATTCATGTTATTGCTATTACACTGAAAAAGCAAATAATAAACCATTGCTCCTAGAGGAAATACAAGGTTATGTTTCTGCCAGCCTTTGGACATAACATTTTCGTCATCTGATCAATACGTGACCTTTTTAAAGTGTGTTTCTCTTTGAAGATAATTTATTTAGTATATGTTTTAGAGTCCTAGGCTGCTTAAAGCAGATACCATGATAAGGGTTGGCTTTAAACAATGGAAATTTATTAGCTTACAGTTTGAGGTTTTGAGTGTCCAAATCAAGGCATCATCAAGGAAATGCTTTCTTCCAGAAAATTGGCTGCCAGTGATCCTTAGCTCCTCTGCCACACGGCAAGGCACATGGTGGCATCTGCTGGTGTCTCCCTTCTCTTCCAGGTTTTGTTGCTTACAGCTTCTTGCTCCTGTGGCATTTCTCTCTCTCTGTATTTACTCTGTTTTTAAAGGACTCTAGTAAGAGGATTAAGACCCAACGTGAATGAGGTGATTCACACCTTAACTGAATTAGCTTCCTCAAAAGTTCCTACTTAGAATGGGTACACACCCACAGAAATGGATCAGCTTTAAAAGCATGATTTTCTGAGGTACATACAGTTCTAAGCCATCACAATACATATTGGTGATTCATTAACATTGAACTCATGGTCAGCAACACTATATCTTAGGCATGAATGAAGCATATCTAACATATGTATTTTTTCAGTATATCACATCACAACCTTCTTGCATTTTGGAATATGAAACAATATTTCAGCACTATGCTTTGGGACCATTTAAAACAGCAAAATCACCAAAAAAAGCATAAAATATGGAAAATGTGGCATCAAATATACTATGAAAAGGACATTTGTTTATAACGTGAGAATTGAACAAGAATGCGGAATATTAACTTGTTCAACCAAAGCTGGGAGCATGCACCATGGGCAACTCAAATTTGTCACCACTGCACATGTCCACAAACGACCGTGACAGTACTAAGAGTATTTATTTGGGGGTTAACAATTTTACTGAGTAGGTGAAATCACAAATCTAGAATCCATGAATAATAAGGATCAACTGTATTTTCTTCCTTTTGATGCTATTTTAAATGGAATTATTTTTTTAAATTTCATTTCAGTTTTCTCATTGCTACTGTATAGAAATACAGTGATTTTCACATAATGACCTTTTATCCTACAACTTTGCTGAATTTTTTAATTGGTTTGGTTACTGTTTTCTAGTGGATTTGTTAGCATTTTCTATATGGAGGATCATGCCATATACAAATAGAAAATATTTTCCTACTTCCTTTTCAATATGGATGTCTTTTATTTCATTTTCTTGGTTAATTGTCCCAACTAAAAATTCCTGTGTAACATTGAATAGAGTGGTGAGAGCCACTTGTTCCTGATTTTAAGGGAAAAGCACATAGTCTTTCACCATTAAGTATGATGTTATTTGTGAGGTTTTTTTGTTTTGTTTTGTTTTGTTTTTTGTAGATTTCTTTTGTCAAGTTGAGGAAAATCTTTTCTATTCCCAGTTTGTTGGGTGTTTTCATTATGTAGGGGTATTGAATTTTGTCAGATGCTTTTTCTGTGTCTATTAAGAGGAATATATAGTTTTTGTCCCTTATTCTATTGATGTGGTGTATTATATTAATTAATTTTCAGATGTTAAACTAACCTTGTACTTGGGATAAATCCAACTTTGTCTTGGTATATGATCATTTTTATAAATTGCCAGGTACTATATACTAGTATCTTACTGAGAATTTTTGCATCTATATTCACATGAGATATTGGTCTGTAGGTTTACTGTGATGTCTTTTTCTGGTTTAGTTATCAGGGTAATTCTAAACTCATAGAATGAGTTGGGAAATGTTCTCTCTTCTTCTCGCTTTATAAGTTTGTGAAGAACTTATAAAATTTCTTATAAAACTTATAAAAGTCACATAGTGTTTTCGAGTTTACTTTTTAACCATTTACTACTTTAATCAATTCAGAATTTGTTTGGTTGTATAGTATGAGATATGATAATGAATGATTTTTTACACTAAAAACCAACCAGTTGAACCAGCACTAATTGAATGATACTCTAATTTCACAGATTTGAAAACATACTCTTTCATAATATTAAATTCATAGGTATATTCTTTTAATTACCTTAGCCAGAATTTTAGCTATTCCTGCCTTCTTATTTTTTTTTATTTTTTTTTTCTTATTTTTTTTAGATTAATTGTGGAGTCATTCTGTTAAGAATATCCTGGCAACTTCCTGGTGCTGCAATAGTATTGTTTCAGAGGGAAAATGTGTGTAACATTTTTCTTTTCAATCTAGCTCATTCAGCTCTGTAATTAATGGAAATCTATTCCATAGCCTAATGAATAACTTCTCTAGATGTTTTTCAGTATTGTAAACTTGAATATATATTTGCATATAAATGAATAAAGCATTTGACATCTGTTTTCTGGGGGAGAAAATATGTGAAAAGCTTCTGAAGAGCTAGATAAGTGATAGCTGTTTTTAAAATCACATATTAGGTATAGAGATACTTTGCAGAATCTAGACAGTCATACCATTACTCATTAGTTGTATATTCTTTCTCTTTACTCCACTCCACTCTGTAGATACAAAGTCCTTTCTGTTCCTTGTGACCTTGTGTCTGGTTTATTTCACTCAAAATGATGTCCTTGTCCTCGAGGTTCATGATGGCCTATCTTTTAAGATGCCGCAGAGATTTCAAGTCAAAGTTGATCACAACACTTAGACAACATATTAAGTCAGGAAATATCCTCCAGTTTAGGTCAAAACCCAAACTAAGTTTTAGCCACTATGGATGATGAGCTTATTTGAGATATCCCACTTGAGGTTTTCTGTAGTATATTTCACACAAGCCCTGATTGATAATTATAATTTAATTTAAACCATTATGACCTTAACTTCTACATTTGGTATCATCTCTATAACCAATTTGCATGCTCTGATAAGGGACTGGAAAACTGATAGACTGTGACTTTATTTTTATAGGAAAAAACATTGGTTCATCCTAGGTGGTTATAATATTGTTGATTGTAAATTTTTAAGTCTTTTGGTATTAACCAAATTTTCTTCAATCTACAGGTGTGTTTTTTATAACAACAAAAATGGTACTGTTATAAAACAATGTGTTCATGCAATGGCATGTTTACTCATGGAAATGAGGCATAAAGTAGAATAAGAGCACTTCAATTGTTGAAGTCTTTTCTTTTACTAAAATTGACTGATTTTGGTGTTGTTTCCCTGAAGCTCTTTGCTGCCACTTTTTATATTCTGTCCAGTTGTCCATGTTTGATTTTTCACTGCTGTCATTTGTGGGGTAAGGGATTAGTAGGTGCCATTTAGTAGAAAAAAAAATAAAGGAATGAAAATTGTCAAAGGAAAAAATAGTTCTGGAGAAGGATTGGGCATCAGATGTTGTTGCTTTTTATCTAATAAATGTATCTTGAATCCATCCCTTCTTCTTCATCATGCTTTATGCTAAAGACTTGGTTCAGGCCATTGTATTTCCTGAAACTTTGCAAATAGCCTCTTGGCCTTTCTTCCCTCTTAGGAAATTGACACCTTTTGGTAGAATTTAACTTCCTAAAACTCAAACATATAATGGCAATTTATAAATACCTGTTATATACCCATGAACTAAAACAGTTTTTCTCAAACTTAAAACTCATAAGCCTTAAGAATATGTCTATGAGTCACTGGGGTCTGTGGTTTCCTAGGGTCAATAGACTCTTGGAGACCATCAACCCCATTTTAAAAAATGTACCTGCCAAGCACTACTCATTTATGCATTCAACGAATATTTGTTATCCACCAGGGTTTGTTCCAGGCAGAGGTAGGACATCAGAGAAATAACTGTAGTCACTGCTCTTTTAGAACTTGTATTTCCATTGGCAGAACGAGCAAGATAAGTGCAGAGTTTGAACAGAGTGCAGGAACATTGCTAGTTTAAATGGGGTATCAGGAACATTCTCAGTGAGGGGATGACACTTAAGCAGAAACTGGATCAAATGAAGCAACCACCCATGCAAAGTAGAGCAGAGCATTCTAGGGACAGAGTGGTGGGAGATAAGAATAGAAAGGCACTTGGGGTCAAATCCTGGAGGGCCTTTAGCGCTGATAAAGAATATAGATGCTATTCTAGGTACAAGGCCCAACCATTAGTGGGTCTTAAGTAGGAAACAGCTAGGACAGATATTATTTCCTTTTTAAAAATAAAATCACTCTGACTACTCTGTGGAAAATTTCATGTAGAACATCACAAAGGAAGCAGGGTAATGAGTTAGAATCACAGACTAGAGAAAAAAGGGTGGAGGTGGAAAGAACTGGAAGGATGAATGCTATATTTTGAAAGTACTATTAGCAGACTAGATGAAGAAAAGAGGAATTGATTTTACAAATCTGAATGAATGAGGTCTTCATTTTCAAAAACAGAAAAGATTGAGGAGAGAACAGGTTTGGAGGGAGAAATTAAGTTATGTTTTGGATATGTTAAGTTTGAAACTTCTGTTAGATTTTCAAGTAAAAATGATGTGTTTTCATTTAGATGTAAGAGTTTGAACTCTCTGAAGTATTCAAGACTAAAGGTATATACTTGGGAGTCAATAGTGTATAGATGATGGTTAAAGAAATGAGACTGGATTAAATCAACATCAGAGCAAGTGTGGAGAAGACAGAGATGAGAATAGGATCAGAGAGGCCAGGAGAGAAGAGAGAGAAGAAGAGAAGAGAGACATCACAGGGGAGGGGGGCACAGGCGAGAAAAGGATGGTATTCCAGGCACATGGGAAGGTTTAAGTCCATGACAAGAGCAAGAAACTTTATTACATCAACATTGAAGGGAAGGAGTTGTGGGATAGAAGCAGGTAGAAGGGCAGCAATTGTGTTGGCATTTTAATTGGTTATCAACATTAATTTATAAAAACTTTATTTAAAATCATGTACATCTCAGGATTTACCAGCCTATTCACTTTGATAAATACTGGTCCACAAGATGAAACCTAAATTTGTGATCTCAACACCTTGAACTCATCAGGCCAGTTTCTTAAATAAGCATATAAATATGCACTGTATTTTTTTTTTTTTTTTAGAAGGAAAGCTTGCCTCATTAAAAATATTTTGTCAACACTGTACTACTATTCTTCAGTCAAAGTCCAAACTGGAACAGAGGATAAGAATATGTCTATAGTTCCCAGGGTTTATTCATCTCTTTATGTTATTCCTGTGCCTTTGGATGATGGGAGTAACAGTTTTGCTCCAGAGATTTTTCCCCTATATTTATACAAGCTCCAGGCAGATTGCTAGTGATTTAGTCTATTTGTTTATCATCTATAATTTTGAACTATCCTTTACCATCCTAGAGAAGATTTAGTCTCTCCATACTTCCTTGCATGAAATCTTTCTCAACATGGGATGATATTGGATGCACGATTCTACCTCCATTCATCACAGTGTCCACTCAGTAAGTTGTTGTTAAAAGGTTACTGGGAAATTGAATACATGCAAGTACATAACATTGTAAAAGTCATATCTTCTATTTTCTACACACAATGTATGCAATTCAGAAGAAGAGTGAATTTTTAGCATAGGGATTTAGAGCAGTGTTCATTGAAGAGGTGAAATCTGATCAGGACATTAAAGGGTGGTTAATATTGGAATATCCAGAGAGGGATTAAAGGACCAGCCAAGGAGAGAAACCAGCATGATTAAAAGACCATGGGCATATACCTTCCCTGAGTTTAACTGGAGCATAGTTTCATGAAATGAATTTAGAAATGTATTCTCAAACCACGGTAGGAGGTGATATATCTTTGCAAGACAGATCAATTACTGCCAATATAGATCTGAAATTAATGGATAGCTATTGAAATATTTTATGATGTGAGGTGGGAAGTGTTAAATGATTAGAACTTTTGAAAGATAAATGTGACAGCTGTGTATCTTGAAGTCAAAGTTAAACGGGTGTTAACAGTAATGACTGTCAACCTTGTCAAATAACATGCTTTGGAAGAGTGGGTTAAACTAGATGCATATTCCTAGCTAGTGTCCTTTCTGTAAATAAGAATGGAATTTCTTTTATAATTAAACATTTTAAACAAATGAAAACAAAAATGCCTCAAATAAAACAAGGTCAGAAATTTAAGTCCTTAAACATCCACTAAATGGGGAAAACAATGACCTTATTTTCTGCTGAGACTTTCCTGAAAGTTTGCCAACTAGAGAGCTTCAGAATAGTCTGATTATTGGTCAAGAGGCCAAAACTTGTTATTCATAAAAAGATCACTGTTCTTTAACTGCTAAAGCTTGGACACATTCTAATGACATTAGCTAAATATTTTACAGTACCCAAAACATGGGTTTTGTGATGTTCTAACCTACCTGACTCATTTTTAATGAAGAGGATCATTTTATTTCCTTATTTATTAATGCATTAGGCACTTGCACATGTGGTTTTATCTGTTTTGTTTTTTTTTCTTTTTCTTCTTAATGCCCTTAATTAAATCTGTTTCTCTCTTTATCTGCCTAAAATATACATAGTACTGTAGGACTGAGTGGAGATTGCTTAAGGTCTACTATAAACTTATAAGTAAACTTACTAGGATGCACAGTATAATACAGTACATAAACCTACCTCAGTTTCCCTATTCAGAAGATTCTTCACTCAAAAAACAAGAGTCTTTTAAAATAAATATAAGCTTTTTTATTTTTACTTTTTATGAGAGAGTTTGCTAACACACACACACACACAGTAAAATGTTCTTAGAAGGAATCAAAAAAAGGGACTTATGCTGTATCATAGCTGGTTTATAAGTGATTGAAAAAGATGACTAAAACTCAATGGTTTAATTTAAAACTTTGGAAAGCTTGTTAAATTATGGTCTTGTATTATTTGCATAATTAATTTGCTTAGAACTCTACCTCCCAACACATATACCTAACTAGTGAATTTAAACATTCCATGTCCTTACAAACAAATATTTAGCAATAATAAAGTCTAATGTAAAGTAAGTTTACTGTAAAAATTTTAATAAACTGTGGCACATCTTGAATCACCAGTGATAACCCAGTATAATTCAAGACACAAGTTTTTGGTTGTTTTGTATTCTCAGAAGGAATAAAATAATTTTTTCTACATTCAGACAAACTTGCTCACTTTTTCAGGCAACTAGGGAACAAAACAAAGCTGATTGTAAGATAGTAAATAATGTAATAAAAATCAGCAAAGATATAATTTGAATAATAAAAATAAAAAGTATATTCTATGGAAATATACAGATTTATGTGCCCTCAAATTATAAAAAGCATAATTTTCTTAAGTGAATATGGCACATTAGCAAAGACAATCATGTGCTAGACAATGAAGTAGGTAGCAATAAATTTTAAGGTATAAGTATCATGCATACTGTGTTCTTTCAGAACAATAAAATTCAACTAAAAATGTGAAAGAATAAAGATGCATAAATAAACCCCAGATATTGGAAATTTTGAAAAGTACATCTAACCAATATGTGGTGAAAGAAGATGATACAATGTAAAACTTTTAAAATACTTAGAACTAACTGAAAATGACTAAATGGTATCTCAAAACCTGTGGAAAATGCAATACTTTGAGGGAAACTTATACCCTTAAATGTTTGCACTAGGAAAGAAAAATTGCTGAAAAATAATAAACTAATTTATAAAAGAAACAAAATAAACCCAAAATTAGAAGCAAAGATAAAAAATCAATGAAATAGAAAAAGAAGGAACAATAGAGGGAGTTAACAAATTCTAATGTTGGTTGTTTGAAGGGGAAAAAATGCAACAAAATAGATTAACCTCTCTGAATATCGAACCTAGGAAAATAGTTGTAAAGCAAAAATAAATAAATATTGTCAATGGAAAGCAAGATATAAAAGATGATAAGGGGAGCAGATGTGGCTCAAGTGGTTGAGAGCCCACTTCTTACATGGGAGGTCCCCGTTCAGATCCCGGTGCTTCCTAAGAACAAAAACACAAACAGCAAGCAAACAAATGAATAAACCAACTTAGGGAAGCCAATGTGGCTCAGTGGTTGAGCACTGGCTTCCTACACATGAGGGCCCTGGTTCAATTCCCCTCCCCATTACCTCAAAAAAAGAAAAAGAGAGAGAGAGAGAGAGAGAGAGAGAGAGAGAGAGAGAGAGAGTAAGGAAGCAGTTATGCCAACAAATTTATGATAAAATGTTTGAAAATTAAACAAAATTGGCAAAGTTATAGAAAATATTAAGTTAACTGCAAAATAAATAGAAAACCAGAATAGTCCCAGAATTCTTAAATATTTTGGAAAAAGTTAGTAGAAATCTTTTCAATCACACATATACCACCACCATCAACAAAACCAAACAAAGAAAAGCAAAACAAAATCTAGGCCCAGATTATAGAAACGATCTACCACATTTTCAAGAAGCAAATTGTTCCAATCTTACACAATCATACTAAAATAAAGAAAAATGCAGTATACTGCCCAACTCTTTCTGTGAGAGTTTTAATATCAAGAGAGTATGAGAAATAACAAGGGAAGTATGAGAAAAGAAAATTATAAGTCCATTTCACTTTTTTTTCTTTATTAGAGAAGTTGTGGGTTTATGGAACAACCATGCATAAAATACAGAATTCCCATATACCACCCTATTATAAACACCTTGCATAGGTGTGGAGCATTTGATGAAAGCACATTTTTATAACTGAATTATTAAGTATAGCCCATGGTTTAACTTAGGATTCATTATGAAGTATAGTTCTATGTGTTTTTTTCTTAATTTTTTATTCTATTACCATATATATAACCTAACATTTCCCCTTTTCAACACATTCAGATATATATTTCAGTTTTGTTAAATACATTCAAAATGTTGTGCTGCCATCACCACCACCCATTACCAAAACATTTCCTTCATTCCAAATAGGAACTCAGTACATTTTAAGACTTAATAGCCCATTCTCTATCCCCACCCTGTCCCCTGGTAACTATATTCTAGATTCTGACTCTACGATTATGATTATTCAAATTATTTCTTATCAATGAGATTATACAATATTTGTCCTTTTGTGTCTGGCTTACTTCACTCAACATGATGTCTTCAAAGTTCATCCATGTTGTCGTATATATCATTCATTCATGTTTTTTAGAGCTGAATAATTTTCCATTGTATGTATATACCACATTGCTTTATGGACACTTGGGTTGATTCCATCTTTTGCCAATTGTAAATAATGCCACTATAAATATCGGTGTGCAAATATCTGTTTGAGACCCTGCTTTCAATACTTTTGGATATATGCTTAGTAGTGGGATTGCCGGGTCATATAATAATTCCATACTTAACTTTTTAAGGAACCACCAAACTGTCTTCCACAACAGCTGCACCAACTTCCATTGCCACCAACAATGAATGAGTGTTCCTATTTATCTGCATCCTCTCTAAGACTGGTAATTTTCCGAATGTTTTTTTTTTTTTTATTTTAAGCAGCCATTCTAATGGTGTGAATAGGTAATCACATTGTGGTTTTGAATTACATTTTCCTGATGTCAACGACGTTGAGCATCTTTTCATGTGCTTTCTGGTCATTTGTATGTCTTCGTTGAAAAGTCGTCTATTCAAGTCTTTTGCCCACTTTTTAATTGGGTTGTTTGTCTTTTTGTTGTTAGTTTGAAGGACTTCTTTATATATTTTTGATAGTAAACCTTTATTGTATATGTGGTTTCCAAATATTTTCATCCATTGTGTAGGTTGTTGTTTTACTTTCATGATAAAGTCCTTTGAGGCCCAAAGTTTTAAAATTTTATAAAGTCCCATTTACCTTTTTTTTTTCTTTTTTGCTTGTGCTTTGGGTGTAAAGTATAAGAAACCAGTGCCAAACACAAGGTCCTGAAGATACTTCCCTATGTTTTCTCCTATGAGTTCGGTAGTTTTAACTTTTTTTTTTTTTTTTTTTTTTTTTTACCGGGAGGTACCGGGGATCGAACCCCGGTCTCTCCATATGGTAGACGGACGCCGAACCTCTTGAGCCACATCCGTTTCCCGTAACTTTTATATTTGGGACTTTGAGCCATTTTGAATTGATTTTTGAATAAGGTGAGAGGAAAGGGTCATTTCCTGTTTTATTTTATTTTATTTTATTTTATTTTATTTTATTATTTTATTTTATTTTATTTTATTTTATTTTATTTTATTATTTTATTTTATTTTATTTTATTTTATTTTATTTTATTTTATTTTATTTTATTTTATTTTATTTTATTTTTTGAAAATAGAGATACAGTTTTCTCAGCACTATTTGTTGAAGAAACTATTCCTTATTTGCTACCAACTGAGTGGTCCTTGCTCCCTTTTCAAAAATCTGTTGGCCATAAATGTGAGGGTTGATTTCTGAGCTATCCATTTGATTCCCTCAATCTATATGCCTCCCCTTGTGCCAGTACTGGAAAGTATTGTTGTTTTGATTACAGCTTTCTAATCTGCTTTAAGATCGGGAAGTGTGAATCCTCCAACTTCATTCTTCTTTTTCAAGAAGGTTTGGCTACTCAGATCTCCTTAACCTTCCATATAAATTTAATGATTGGCTTTTCCATTTCTGCAAAGAAGGTTGTTGAAATTTGGATTGAGATTGTGCTGAATCCATAAATTGCCATAATTGACATCTTATTAATATTTAGTTTTCCAATCCATGAACACAGAATTACCTTCCATTTATTTAGGTCTTCTCTGATTTCTTCTAAAATGTTTTGTGCAAGTCCTTTAGGTTTATTCCTATATATTTTATTTTTTATTTCTTATTATAAATAGAATGTTTTTCTTGATTTCTTCTAATTGATCGTTGCTTGTGTATATAAACACTACTGATTTGGTGGTGTTGATCTTCTACCCTGCCAATCACTAAATTCATTTATTAACTCTAGGAGGTTTGTTGTAGATTTTCCAAGATTTTCTGTATATAGGATCCTATGATCTATTAACAGGGAAATTTTTACATCTTCTTTTCCAATTTGGATGCCTTTTATTACTTTTTCTTGCCAAATTGTTCTGGCAAAAAAGTTCCAGTACTATGTTGAATAACAGTACTGACAGTGGTTTACTTATCTTGTTCTTGATCTTACAGGGACAGCTTTCAGCCTTTCACCATTAAGTACGATGTCAGCTATGCTCTTTTCATACATGCCCTTTATCATGTTGAGGAAGTTTCCTTCTGTTCTTAGTGTTCTAAGTACTTTTATCAAAATGGTGTGCTAGATTTTGTCAAATGACTTTTCTTCATCAAATGAGATGATCATGCATTTTTTCTTTCATTCAGTTAATATGGTATATTACATTGATATTCTGATGCTGAACCATCCTTGCATAACAAGGATAAACCCATTTGATCAGGTGTATAACTCTTTTAATATAATGTAGATTTGGTTTCCCAGTCTTTTGTTGAGGATTTTTGCATCACTATTTATAAGAGATATTGGTCTGTTATTTTCTTTTGGTGGTATCTTTATCTGACTTTGGTATTGGGGTGATGCTGGCCTTGTAGAATGAATTAGGCAATATTCCATCCTATACAGTTTTTTGGAAGAGTTTGCACAGAATTGGATATGTCTTCATGGAATGTTTGGTAAAATTCTCCTGTGAAGACATCTCGTCCTGGACTTTTCTTTGTTGGGAAGCTTTTGATTACTGATTCAATGTCTTTACTAGTACCTGGTTTGTTGAGATCTTCCATTTCTTTCTTTCTTTTTTTTTTTCATTTTAAAAACAATTTATTGAAGTATATCATTCATACATGAGCATACATAAATAATAAGTATGTAATAAAACTTGTGAACTTACAAAACAAACATGTATAACATCATACATGGCTCCCATACATCACCCCAACACAAGTACCTTGCATTGTTGTGAAACATTTGTAACAAATAATGAAAGAGCATCATCAAAGTATTACTTCTATCTTCCATATCTTACATTTGGTACATTTTTCCACCAAGCCATCCTATTATTTTTTGTTCATAAACCATACAATTTATCTAAAGTGTATAGTCAATGGCATTTGGTATAATCACCAAGTTGTGTATTCATCACTTTAATGAATATTAGAGCATTTTCATTGCTCCAAAAACAACAATAACAAAAAAACAGTATCATATATGTGATGGTTAGGCTAATGTGTCAACTCGGCCAGGTAATTGTGCCCAGTTGTTTGGTCAAGCAGGCACTGGGCTAATTGTAATACAGGGATATTTATGGGCTTTAGTTATCAGTGAGTTTCATGCATAGATGGCTGATTACATCTAAGATCAACCAGGGAGGTTGCCATCAACAATGAGTGATGTTTTAACCAATCAGTTGAATGCCTTAAAAGGGGAAGTGATTTCAGCATTCAGAGAGAATTTCCCAGCTCAACTTTGGACAGCCAATGTTTCCCAGAAACTCTTCAAGTAGCTCAATTGGACTTTTTTCGGAGGCCCTGATTTGCAACCTACCTGCGGAACTTGGACTTATGCATCCCCATGATCATGTAAGAGACTCTTATAAAATCTCATACTATTTATAGATATCTCCTGTTGATTCTGTTCCCTAGAGAACCCTTACTAATCAATAGCCATATTTTAGTGCTACTAGATACAAATCCTATGATGTGCTTTCAACATTTCTATTCATTTCCAGACATTTACAAACAACTTTTTAATAATTCTACACAGATTAAACTTAAGCTCTTCATTTTCTAACCACATTCTTTTCTCTAGTGACTTATATTCAAGCTATTAACTCTATGAGTTTGTTCATTATATTTGGTTCATAATAGCAAAGTCATACAATATTTTTCCTTTGTGCCTGGTTTGCTTCACTCAACATAATGTCCTCCAAGTTCATCCATGTTGTCATATGTTTCACAACATCAATTTTTCTTACGGCTGAATAATATTGCATTGTATGTATATACCACAAGTTATTTATTCATTTGTAACTTCATGGACACCATGGTTGCTTCCATCTTTTGGCAATTGTGAAATCTGTCTCTATGAACATTGGTGTGCAGATGTATGTTTGTGTTACTGTTCTCAGTTGTTCTGGGTACATACCTAATAGCAGTATTGCCAGGACACATGGCAGATTTACATCTAACTTCCTTAGAAACTGCCAAGCAAACTTCCACAGTGGCTATACTATTCTACATTCCCACAAGTAGCGAATAAATGTTCCTATCTCTCCACATCCTCTCCAAGTCTTGTAGTTTTCTGGCTTGTTACTAATAGGTATGAAATGATATCTCATTATAACTCTGATTTGTAGTTCCCTTATAGCTAGTGATGCTGAGCATTTTTTTCATGTATTTTTTTTTCCCATTTGTTTTTCTTCTTTAGAAAATTGTCTGTTCAGGTCTTTTCCCCATTTTTAACCAGGTTATTTGTCTTTTTATTGTTGAGTTGTAGGATTTCTTTATATATCATGGATATTATATGCTTGTTGGATGTGTGATTTCCAAATATTTTCTCCTGTTGAATAGGCTGCATTTTTAACCTTCTTCATAAAGTCCTTTGAGGTTCAGAAGTGTATAATTTTGAGGATGTGTCATTTATCTATTTTTTCTTTTACTGCTTGTGCTTTGGGTATAAAGTTTTAGAGACCCCCCACCTACTAAAAGCTCTTGTAAATGTTTCCTTACACTATTTTCTAGGCATTTTATGGTCGTGTCTTTTATGTTATGTCTTTGATCCATTTTGTGTTGATTCTTGTATAGGGAGTGAAATAATGGTCCTCTTTCATTCTTTTAGTTATGGATATCCACTTCTCCCAGCACCATTACTTGAAAAGATGGTTCTGTCCCAGAAAAGTGGACATGGTAGGCTTATTGAAAGTTAGTTGACCACAGAAGTGAGGGTCTATTTCTGAACTTTCAATTTGATTCCAGTGATCAATGTTTCTATCTTTATGCCAATAACATGCTGTTTTGAACACTGTAGCTTTATAACATACTTTAAGGTCAGGGAACATGAGTCATCTGACTTTGTTCTTCTATTTTAGAAAGTGGCTATTTGGTACCACTTTCCCTTCCAAATAAATCTGGTAATTGACTTTTCTATTTCTACAAAGTAGGCTGTTGGAATTTTGATTTGTATTGTATTCAATCTATAAATCAATTTGGGTAGAATTGAAATCTTCATGATGTATAGTCTTCCAATCCATGAAAATGGAATGTCCTTCCATTTGGTTAAGTCTTTGTTTTTTTTTTTAGCAGTGTTTTGTAGTTTTCTGAATATAAATACTTTATATTCTTGATTAAATTAATTCCTAGTATTTGAGTCCTTTTTATGCCATTGTAAATGGAATTTTTTTCTTGATTTCCTCCTCAGTTTGCTCATTACTAGTGTATAGAAATGCTACTGATTTTTGCATATTGATATTTTATCCTGCCACTTGGCTGAACTCATTTATTAGCTCAAGTAGCTTTGTTATAAATATTTCAGGATTTTCTAAATATAGGATCATATCATCTGTGAATCTTACTTCCTCTTCCAATTTGGATGCCTTTTCTTTCTTTTTCTTGTCTAATTGCTCTAGCTAGATGTTGAATAACAGTGGTGTCAATGGGCATCCTTATCTCATTCCTGATCTTAGAGGGAAAGCTTTCACCCTCTCCACATTGAGTACAATGTTGGTCTGATTTTATGTATGCCCTTTATTATGTTGAAGAACTTTCATTCTATACCTATCTTTTGAAGTGAATTTATCAAGAAAAGATGCTGTATTTTGTCAAATGCTTTTTCTGCATTAATTGAGATGATCATGTGGCTTTTTTCACTTTGATTTGTTAATCTGGTATATTAAATTAATTGATTTTCTTATGTTGAACCACCCTTGCATACCAGGAATATAATTCAGTTGATCGTGATGTATAATTATTTTTATATGCTGTTGGATTCAATTTGCAAGTATTTTGTTGAGAATTTTTGTATCAATGTTCAATAGAGAGCTTGATCTGCCATTTTCTTTTCTTGTTGTCTTTATCTGGCTCTGGTATTAGGGTGATGTTGGCTTCATAAAATGCGTTGGGTAATTTTCCCTCCTTTTCAAATTTTTGGAAGAGTTTAAGCAAGATTGGTACTAATTCTTCTCAAAATGGGAGAGCAGATGTGGCTCAAGTGGTTGAGTGCCTCCTATCACATATGAGGTCCCGGGTTCAATCCCCGGTCCCCAGTACCTTAAAAAAAAATAATTCTTCTCAAAGTGTTTGGTAGAATTCAACTGTGAAGCCACATGGTCCTGGACTTTTTTGTTGGAAGATTTTTTTTTTTATTTCTCCCCACACCCTCATTGTTTGCACTTGCTGTGTCTGTTCGTCTTCCTTTTTCCTTTAGGAGGCAAAGGGAGCTGAACCTGGGACCTCTGATGTGGAGGAAGTTGCCTAATCACTTGAGCCACCTTGGCTCCTTGCTTTGTTGTGTCTCTCTTTATGTTTTTCCTCCCTGTATCTCTTGTTGTGTCATCTTGTTGCATCAGCTCACTGTGCCTGCCCATAGCATCAGCTTGCTGTCTTCTTTAGGAGGCATCAGGAACCTCTGCTCCCTGCATTGTTGTGTTTCTCATTATGTTTTTTCTCTCTGTCTCTTGTTGTATCAGTTTGTCACAACTGCCTGTTGTGCCAGCTCACTGTCTTCTTTAGGAAGCACTGGGATCCAAACAAGCAACCTCCCATGTAGTAGTGGGAGCCCAGTCACCTGAGCCACATCTGCTTCCTTGCTGGAAGATTCTTGATGGCTCATTCAATCTCTTTGCTTGTGATTGGTTTGTTGAGTTCCTGTATTTTTGTAGATTCAATACAGGCTGTTCATTTCTAGGAATTTGTACATTTAATCTAGGTTGTCTAATTTGTTGGCCTACAATTTCTCAAAATATCATCTTATTATCATTTTTATTTCTGTGGGTCAGATGTAATGCCCCTGCTTTCATTCCTGATTTTATTTATTTACTTCTTCTCTCTTTTTTCCATTGTTTGTATTGCTAAAGGTTTGTAAATTTTATTGATTTTCTCAAAAAAACAGCTTTTGGTTTTGTTGATTTTCTCTATTGTTTTTGTTATTGTTGTTCTCAATTTCACTTATTTCTGCTTTAATCTTTGTTATTTCTTTCTGCTTGCTTTGAGATTGGTTTGCTGTCCTTTTTCTATTTTCTCCAGTTGTTCAGTTAGTTCTTTGATGCTAGCTCTTTCTTCTTTTTTCAATATTGACATTTGGGCTATAAATTGCCCTTGCAGCAATGTATCCCAAATGTTGATATGTTGTGTTCTCATTTCATTTGTCTCAAGATACCTACTAATTTCTCTTGTAATTACATCTTTGGCCCACTGATTGTTTAAGAGTATGCTGTTTAGCCTCCATATATTTGCAAATTTCCCCCTTTCCTGTCTATTATTGATTTCCACCTTCATTCCATTATGATCAGAGAAGGTGCTTTTTATAATTTCAATCTTCTTGAATTTATTGAGACCTGTGTTGTGGCCCAACATGTGATCTATCCTGGAGAAAGATCCATGAACATTTGAGAAGGATGTATAACCTGCTGATTTGGGGTACAACATTCTGTATAGGTCTGTCAGGTCCAGCTCGTTTATCATATTGTTCAAGTTCTCTGTCTCCTTGTTGATCTTTCTGCCTAGCTGTGAGTAGTGTGTTGAAGGCTCCAAATATTGTAAAGACATCTATTTCTCCTTTCAGTTTTGTCAAAGTTTGCCGCGTGTATTTTGGGACACCCTGGTTATGTGCATATATATTTATGCCTGTTACTCCTTCCTGGTGGATTGTCCATTTTATTAATATATGAGGGCCTTCTGCTACTGCAATCACTTATCTTCATTTAAAGACTGTTTTGTCTGACACTGGTATAGCCACCCCTGCTCTCTTTGCTTACTATTAAATGAAATATCTTTTTAAAACTTACACTTTCAGTCTACTTGCCTCCTTGGGTCTAAGTTGAGTCTCCTTCAGACAGCATTTGGATGGCTCATGTTTTCTTATCCATTCTGCCAGCCTATGTCTTTTGATTGAGGAGTTTAATCCATTAACATTCAGTGTTATTACTATAAAGGCATTATTTAATTCAGCTATTTTATCCTTTGGCTTTCATATGTCATATCTTATTTTTGTCCATTTTTTACCTTTTTGGTTACCCTTTCTGATAGTCTTCACTTATACAGTCTCCTCCAAACCTCTCTTTCTTGTCTTTTCTGGCTGCAAAACACCCTCTAGTGTTTCCTGCAGAGCTGGGTTCTCATCTACAAATTCTCCTAGTTTCTGTATATCTGTGAATATTTTAAGCTCACCATCATATTTGAAGAAGTTTTGCCTGATAAAAGATTCTTAGCTGGGAGTTTTTGTCTTTCAGTACCATAATTATACCTTCTTGCCTTCATGGTTTCTGAAGAGAAATCTGCAGTAAGTCTTATTGGATGGCACTTGGAGGTGAAATTTTGCTTTTTCCTTGCTGTTTTCTGAATTTTCTCTTTATCTTTGGCATTTGGCATTCTGCATATTGTGTGTCTTGGGATAGGTCTATTTGGATTTACTCTAATTGGAGAACACTGATTCCTGGACAAGTGTATTCATGTCTTTCATGAGAATTGAGACATTTTCACCCATTGTTTCCTCAAATACTCTTTCTGCACCTTTTTCATACTTATCTACTTCTGGAACTCCCATAATACATATATTGGTGTGTTTCATGTAATCATTCAACTCCCTGAGACTCTGATCAATTTTTTCCACTCTCTGTTGTTCTTTCTCTTCAATTTCAGTTGTTCTTTCCTCTACATCACTGATTCTTTCTTCCATGATTTCAGTTCTGCTGATGTGTGCATATTGTATTTTTAGTCTCACTTATTTTGACTCTCATCTCATAAGCTGTTATTTTTCTATCCAAGAGTTCACATTTTACTTTCTGCTTACTCAGTGTCTTCTTAAAATCTTTTATTTCTTTAACCATGTTGTCCTTCAACTCCATGATTTGATTTAGATTTGTACGAACCTCATTGATTAGCTGTTTCAAGTCTTGTGTCTCATTTGAAGCTTTGACTTTTTTTTCCCTTTGCCTGAGTCATAGGTAGGGGGAAACGGCATCTGCTGCTGCTTTTGCAGCTCTACTCATGGAATTTTTTCAGCCTGCTGAGACTCATTTCTTTTGACCTGGATGGTGTCTCACCTTCCTCTGGTGCTCTGAGCACCCAGCACAGTCCTCAAGACAGTCTCTGCCTTACCTCTAGCTTTTTTTTTTTCTGGGAGAGAAATGATCCCTCCATCTCTCTATTCTTCCATTTTCCTGGAATTCCTTCTTCTGTCAATTAGTTTATGTTTCTAAGAATTTTTTCATTTTATCTAAGTAATCTAATTTATTGGTGTACAGTTGTTCATGGTATACTCTTACAGTTCTTTTTATTTCAACAGGATCTGTAGATCCTGATTTTTGCTATTCTTATTCTCTCTCTCTTTTCTTTGCTTTGCCAGTCTAGTTAAAGGTTTGTCAATTTTATTGATCTTTGCAAAGAAGCAATTTTTTATCTTGTTGATTCTATTTTTTTTTTTCTCTATATCTATCTCTGTTCTAATCTTTATTTCCTTCCTTATTCTCACTTTGGGTTTAGTTTGCTTTTATTTTTCTAGTTTTGAGGTTAGGTGTCTGATTTGAAGTCTTTCTCATTTTTTGCTACAAAAACATTACAATGTTGTTAAATACAGTCTATAAATTAATTAGTTATTTTTTCCCCATGTATCACCACATTCTTAACACCGTATAGTAGAATAACATTCCTATATTTATATTATTAACCATAACTCTTATCTATGTCCAAAATCATTGTTATACATTCCCAATATTATCCTCCAACTCCCCTCCAACTAGCATAAATCTTCCTAGACTACTCATTTCAACAACAATCACATCCATAAACCAACAGCATTTGTTACATCCATTATAATGTTTTACCATTAAGTCCAACCATCACCACATATGTGCATTTGACCTTATTAAACAATCTACATACATCCAGCATCTTCTCCCTCTTCTCATCCCACATTCCATCTCCCACCGACCTACACTTCATAGTCCAACTGCATAAGTCTAATCATTGTATTTAGTTCATATCAATAAAACCATACAATATTCATCCTTTTGTGTCTGGCTTATTTTACTCAACATAATACCCTAAGGTTCCTCCATGTTTTCATGTACTTCCTCAATTGGTTTCTTCTTACAGCTGAATAATATTCCATCTTATGAATATATCACATTTTCTTTATCCAGTTATTCGTTGTTTCCACTTTTTAGCAATTATGAATAATGCGGCTATGAACATCAGTGTGCAAATATCTGTTTGAATCCTTGCTTTCAGTTCTTCTGAATATATTCATAGTAGTGGAATTTCTGGATCATATGGCAATTCGATATTTAGTTTCCTGAAGAACTGTCAGATTGTCTTTCACAGAAGTTGCTCTATTTTACAGTCCCACCAGTGCTGCAGGAGTGTTCTTATTTCTCAACATATTCTACAGCACTTGATGTTTTCTCTTCTTTTAATAATGCCTATTCTGTATGGTGTGAGATGATATCTCATTGTAGTTTTGATCTACATTTCCCTAATAGCTGGTGAAAAGAAACATCTTTTCATATGTCTTTTGGTCATTTGTATTTCCACTTGAGAAAAATGTCTGTTCATTCTTTTGTCCATTTTTTAACTGGGGTTGCTTGTTATATTGTTATTGTGTGATCTCTTTATATAACATGGAAGTCAATCCTTTATCAGTTATATGGTTTCCAAAGATTTTTTTCCCATTGAGTAAGCTGATTTTTTACTTTCTTGACAAATTCTTTTGAATAAAAAAAGTGTTTAATTTTGAGGCACTACCATTTATCTATTTTTTCTTTTGTTGCTTATGTTTTGGGTCTAAGGTCCAAGAAACCTCTATGAAACACAAGATCTTGAAGATGTTTCCTTACATTTTCTTCTAAGTGTTTTAAAGTTTTAGTTTTAATATTTAGGTCCTTGATTCATTTTGAATGAGTTTTTGTATAAGGTGCGAGATAAGGGTCCCCTTTTTTTCTTTAGATATGGTTATCCAGTTTTCCCAGTACCATTTGTAAACAGGCTATTCTGACCCAGGTGGGTGGGTTTGACAACTTTATCAAAAATCACTTGACCCTATATACAAGGGTCTATTTCAGAACTCATGATTCAATTCCATTGATCAATATGTCTGTCTTTATGCCAGTACTATGCTATGTTTTTGTTGTTGTTGTTTTTACCACTGTAGCTAGGTAATATGTTTAAAATCTGGAAGTGAGAGTCCTCCAACTTCATTTTTCTTTTTAAAGATATTTTTGGCTAATTGGGGGACCTTACCCTTCCAGATAAATTTGGTTAGCTTTTCCAATTCTACATGGAAGGATATTGGAAATTTTATCAGCTTTGCTTTAAATCTGTAGATCAGTTTGGGTAGAATTGACATCTTAATGATATTTAGTCTTCCAACCCATGAACATAGAATATTCTTCCATTTATTTTGATCAAAGGTTTTGTAGTTTTCTGAATACAGGTCTTTCTTGTCCCTGGTTAAATTTATTCCTAAATATTTTATTCTTTTTGTTGTTGCTATTATTGTAATTGGAATTTTTTTTCTGAATTCCTCCTCTGATCACTCATTAATAGTGTATAGAAATGTTATTGATTTCTGGGTATTAATCTTGTATCTTGCCACATTGCTGAAATTGTCAACAAGTTCTCATAGTTTTGTTGTGGTTATTTTGGTATTTTCTAAGTATAGGATCATATCATGAGTGAATTATGAAAGTTTAAATTCTTTCTTTATGATTTGGGTGCCTTTTGTTTTTCTTTTTCTTGCCTAATTACTCTAGCTAGAACATCTAGCACAATATTGAATAACAGTGGAAAAAGCAGACATTTTTGTCTTGTCTTTCTCCTTTTTTAATGTATGCATTTTTAGCTATAAATTTGCTTCTTAGCACTACTTTTGCTGCATCTCATAAGTTTTGATATTTTGTATTTTCATTTTCAGTCACCTCATGGTATATCCTACTTTCCTTTGTGATTTTCTCTTTAACCTATTAGTTGTTTAAGACCATGTTGTTTAATTTCCACGTATTTGTGAATTTTCCATTTCTCCCTCTGTTATTTCCAGCTTCATACCATTGTTGTCAGAGAAGATACGTTGTATGATTTCAATATTTTTTTAATTTGTTGAGAATTGTACTGTGACATTTTGTTTTAGTTTGCTAAAAGCAACCAAAGCAATATACCAGAAATTGGTTATCTTTTACAATGGGGATTTATTATCTTATAAGACTACAGTTCTGAGACCATGAAAATGTCCAAATCAAGGCTTCATCAGGCAATGACTTTTCTCTGTAAAGACTGGCTGCAGGTAATCCTGGGTTTCCCTGTCACCTGGAAAGGCACATGGCAGCATCTGCTGGTCTATGCCTTTTTCTCTGGGCTCTGTTGATTTCAGCTTTTTTTTTTTTTTCTTTTGCTACCTCTGTGGCTTTCTCTCTCCTGGGTTCCACTGATTTCAGCTTATTAGTCTCATTGGCTTTCTCTGTCAGCTTCTGTGTGTTCTCTGAGTCCCTGGATCTTTTCTCTCTGTCCCTTTAAATTAATCCTGTTTATAAAGGACTCCAGTAAAAGGATTAAGAACCAGCCTGGGCTATACCTTACTGAAATAATCTAATCAAAAGGCCTATGACTGAGTCTAACCAATAGGTCAGACCTACAATTTGTTCGCACCCAAACAATGGGTTAAGAACATAATTTTCCAGACCCCACAAAAGCCTCAAACTAGCACACTTATCATATTTTCTATCTTGGAATATGATTCAGGTGCATTTGAGAAGGGTGTGTATTCCCTTCTTGTTGGTTGAAATGTTATATATATATATATCAGTTAGCTTTAGATGGCTTAGAGTATTGTTCAAGTCTTGTACTTCATCATTGCTCTTCTGACTAGATTTTCTATCCATTATTGAAAGCAGTGTATTAAATTCTCCTATTATCAGTGTAGAACTATCAATTTCTCCCTTCAAATCTGTCAATGTTTGCTTCATATCTTTTGGGCTCTGCTATTAGGTACATATATATTTATAATTATAACATCTTCTTTTTGAATTGACCAATTTATCACTATGTAATGGCAATCTTTGTGCATCATTACTGTTTTTGACTAGTCTGGTTTGTTTTGGTTACTATTTACATGTATATGTTTTCCATCCTTTCTACTTTCAACCCACTTGTATCTTCGAATTTAAAGTGATTCTCTTGCATCAGCATATAGTTGGATCATGCTTTTTTACCCATTCTGCCAATGTCTTCTGTTTGATGAGAAAGTTTAATCCATTTACATTTAAAGTCAATACTGATAATGCAGGACTTTCTCCTGCCATTTTGCTCTTTTGCCTTTTAAGTCTTATATATTTTTCCCTCAATTCTTCCCTAATGCTTACTTCAATATTTATTTGATTTTCTGGGTTGTACCATACTGAGTGCCTTCTTTTTTCTTATTGGATATATTTTTCATCTATTTTCCTTTGAGGTTACTATAGGGTAAAATTTTCACATTCTAAATATCTAACAATAATATTTGGTTTTATACAAATTTGACTTCAATAGCATAAACATAGTTTCTTTTACCCCTCTTCCCCCACACCTTTTTTTGGTACTTGTTACCACTTACATCTTTGTACATTATTTTTTCCAAAACTATAGTTTATCATTACTTTTTATGTGTTTGTGTTTTAGAGCCTGTTGGAAGTAGGAAGTGGAGTTACACACCAAACGATAAAATGTAATAATGCTGGCATTTATTATTACCCAGATGATTAACTTTACAGGAGTTCTTCATCTTTTTGTTACTTTGTACTACTGTCTAGTGTCCTTTCCTTTCAGTCTGAAGAATTTCTTTTAGCATTGCTTGTAGGGCAGGGCTGGTAGTGATGAACTCCATTAGTCCTTCCACTACTTGTCCCCCACAGCCCTGAGGAAGTACAGTATCTTTATAACAACTGTCTTGTCTTGGGCAGGTTAAAAAATGGCCACCTTCCAGTCAGGGCCCCAAGTGATTCAAAATTTCTAATCAAAAGTCAGGATCAGCAATAAGTCATGCCTACACCTACTCTTGCAGAAGAGGATTTTTATGTCCTTTTCTGTCACTAGCAAGCCAGCAAGGGGCTAGACCCTCTGGTGGCCTGCCACAAGAGTGGGGGATGGTTGCCAGTAACCTCCACAGGGAGAGAGTAATTTACTGGTCTTTGCCACAATTTATCAGTTTCTTCCTCCCTTTCTTCCCTCGATGCTGTACAGTTTCTACTGGCCTCTGGAATTTCTAACTAGTTGTTTCAGACAGTTGTTGTTTATTTAATAGTTGTTCTGGTAGAAAGACCGACTCCTGGAGCTTCCTTCTTTGCCATCTTCTCACAATCCTCTCCTCTTCTCTCTTGAATTTAGTGGTAAATATTCCAAAGAACTTAATCCAACATGGTGAAGATAACACAAATAAACCAAAGGGGGTTTCAATGTAAGTTTGAGGAGGATTTATTATCAGAAAAATCCATAGTTGTCATCTACTATATTAAAGGAAGAAGAATCAATATTTGCCACTGATTGATGCAACAAATATTTTTGATAAAATTTAACTCCATCCATGAATTTTTAAAAAGAAGGTCACTAAGAATAGAAGGGAACTTTTTGCTCTAATAATCTAATAAAGAGTATGTATAAAGAAACTTAAAAAATAAACAATTCCTAAATAAGAAAACCTTTTATCTTTAAAATCAGGTTTTGAAATCCTGCTTTGTATTACTAGTTTTCTTCAACATGGTTTTAGATGTTCTAGCCAACAACCAGTGGCAAAAAAAACACACACACACAAAAAACAAACAAACAAACAAAAAACTGTTGTAAGGATTGGAAAAGAAGAAATATAAGTTAATTATTTGGAGATGAAAGGATTGTGTATATAGAAAATTCAAAATAGCATACATATAAATTAATAGAATTAACAAGAGTTTATTGGGGATGATGGATACAAAATTCAATCTACAAAAAGTAATTGTATATTTTTACATAGTAAACTAAAAATATCTACAGGAAAATTATTAACAATAACAAGAAATTTTAGGAGTATGGCTGGATACAAGTCAACAACAAAAAAATGGAATGCATTTTTAATTGCCAGAAGTAGCTAAAACATTTCTGAAGAATAAAAATGAGAATGCATCCCATCAAATCAAAAATAGTTATTATTATAAAAATTTGTAATTAATGCATTATGGTATTGGTGCAGAAATAAATACATTGACCAATGGAAGAGAATAAAAAAGTAAACAGAAGAAAATGCACATGAATATAGAATTTTGAAATGTTCACGCATGCAGAGGAGTAGCACATGGCAGAGCAGTGGGAAATAGTAGATGCTATTCAATTAATTAAGGGAGAAAATGAAATTGACTCTCTACATCATATAATCAACCCAAAAATACATCAAAAATTAAGTATGGAAACCAAAACTTTTAAACTTTTGGAAGAAAATGGAGGTGTATGTATTTCTAATCTCATTCTAGGAAACTATTGCCTAAATAAGAAGCAAAAATTGTTAACCATAAAACAAAATCTAGTAAAACAAAATACATGCATAAAATAAAAACATTAAAAATCAGAACTTATCTTCAAAAGTTACTCTAAATAACAAGTAAACAGCAACAAGCCAGAAAATATTTAAAACACAACTGATAATGTATGTGTATCAAGTCTATATAAAGAGCCTGTACAAATCATTTACAAGAGTACAGGAACAAAATGAACAAATAGAGATTTAGCATTTCATAAAAGAAAAAACATATATGTCAAATAACCTCTGCGAATATTCTTGCTGTCCTGATTTTGTGATAATCAGGGTAGGCTAAACATTCGCTATATTAGAAACCATGCATGTGTCTCCAGACCTAGTTTTTCTTCCTAAGTCTGGTTTTTGGAATGCTGGTGATAAACTAAGCCTGATTTATTATATGACCATTCTGTATGGGAAATGACTGTAACTCCAGGTATCTTTGGTCAACCTTAAGGGATATAGCAGGGGGACGGATGGGGCTCAAATGTTTGGGCGTCCATCTCCCATATGGAGGGACCTGGGTTCGATCTCTGGGACCTCCCCGTAAAAATTTAAAAAAAGAAAAATATAGAAGGTGCATGGGCTGCCATGCCCCGTGCACAGGTGTGCTGTCAGACCCTGCAAGCAGGTGAGCCTCCCAGTCCCCATGTGTGGGGGTGCCACCAGGTCCCCAAGGCCCTGCATGGCGGGTGCACCGCCAGTCCCCATATGCGTGTGTGCTACCAGGCCATGCAAGTGGGTGAACCTCCAGGCCCTGTGAGCAGGTGAGACCCCCAGGCCCTGGGCACGGGTGAGCCACCAGGCCCCACGAGCCATGCAGCAGGATGATGATTTGACAGTAGAGTGACAGAAGGGAGAGCCAAGACGAGATGTGCCAATAAACCAGGAACTAAGGTGGCGCATGTGGTAGGACGCCTCTCTCCCAAATTGGAAGTTCCGAGGATCGAAGCCCAGTAAAAACAGGAGGATAAGGATGAGAAGAGAGGGCAGGAAATGGACACAGAGAATTACCCAGCGAATGGACACAAAAACAGCAAAAAGCAGGCGGCGGCGGCGGGGCGGGGGGAATAGATAAAAGTAAATAAATAAATAAATCCTTAAAAAAAAGTATAGGGGAGTAAGATACAGACTGTAGTTAGTAGTAATACTTTGACAATGCTCTTTCATATTTTCTTAACAAATGTTTCATAACAATGCAAAGTATTTGTGGAAACTGCATAAACAGTACATGACATCTCGCTATATTATTTCTTTCAACTGTATTTGAATCTATAATAATCTTATAATAAAAATGAATTAAAATATACTGCAATTTTAAAATTTTATTGAAGTAGTATATGTTATATTTTACCTTTTAGAACTTTTTTCTTTCATCGATGTTAAGATTTATCCAAGTTGTCCCATGTAGCTGCATTTCTTTTTTCTTTACAGCATTTAGTATTCTAATTTGTGGCTATAATACAATCCATGTATATATTCTCCTATCGATTAGTGTTTGTTCTTTTTACGTAGTTTTTGATATTATGAACAGTGCATCGAGCAGTCTTGCTCTTGACACAAATATGCAAGATGGGTTTCCCTGGAAAACAGAATCTGAGAAAGATTTCTATACAAAAAGTGAAGGAAGAAAGAGAGGTTAGACCATGATACAAACTCAACAAATGGCTCAGTAGTCCCTAAGGGAGCTCCAGATCTGGGTCAAGCTGGGCTGGCCCTGTAGAGTTGTTTGGCACTGGGACAAGGGACCCTGGGCCTTTACACCTGTACCTCTCTGCCCCGAAACACACACCCCAGTACACATATTGACAGGATGCATGCTGCCTCTATGAAGGGAAGTCACCTTGGGTGAGGTGGATCTCAGGCAATTCTGAGAGGGAGATAGAGGGTAAGCTGTTAGTTCCCAAAACTCCTAGCACACGGGTGAATGAGTGCTTCAGTCCTGAATGGGTGATCTGGACAGCTCACCTAAGTACCACTACAAATAATAAATACAAAATTCAGAATAAGGCTTTTTTGGGGGGAAAGAGGAAGATAGAGAAAAAGTATAATGGAAAAGTCCTTAGAAATAAGTTATTTGTAATGCTCTAGTGTGTGATTTGATCAGTAGATTCATAGGGATTAATTATATTATCAAAATAATATAGAAAAACACAACTAAATAAACAATAAAATGAAAGAAAGCTATACTTGGATCACTGATGATAGTTTGTCATATGCCAATGATTATCCACCTGAGATCCAAAAAATAAACATAGAAAGTGAAATGTAGTTTAGATAAACCAACTGGTTTTCCTTTACTGCAAGTCTTTAACTTCAGGAGCTGAAGCATTTCTTTGCTCTCCTGAAATGCTTTTACACAACATCTGGTGCACGAGTTTGTTTCCTGTGCCTCATGTTTCCTCTCATTTTAACATCAAATGAAAGGTCTCAACTAATTGCAAAGATCTACAAACAACCTTTGCTGTTGGCTAAAAGCTTTATAGCAATGGAGAAGCAATGGAGAAACGTGTAATCAGATCCGCGGGTCCTGGAAATTGGCAAGAGAAAGCGATGCATGATTTCAGAGCATTAAATGTTGTATTACTTCCTGGCCTTTTAAAAAGAGAGATCATAGCTTGACTTTCCTGTTTCTTAAACATGAATTCAGCAGAACTGCTCGTGGGGAATTAATTGAAACCTTGAATAGCTGAGACTCCTGCAGATGATTTCCATTTCCGGTCTGATTCAATGAGCGTCACTGAGAGCGAAGGCCGGTGAGCTGTCGGATGTTTGCTAACAGCATTTCTCTCGGGAAAACAATTCTTTGTTCTCTGGAAATATGACTCCTCAGAGAGAGGAGTTGTGAGTGTTTACTAGGTGTGGTAGAGTTTTCCTGTTAGCTTGCATTTTCCTTTACTTAAACACTAATGTTTGATATAGGGCTGGGGTGAGGCGATAAAGGTCAGGTTGCTGCTCAGGCACAATTTTGACAACAAAATCACACTCAGCTATTTCCAACTCCACGTCTAAGCTTGTCTAGGAATCCATATGGCATGTGCTCCAGTTTGTGACTTTTCATTCTCAGTAGCTCATCTATGATGTACAGATATGCTGAAAGTGATGTGAATGTTAAAGAGCTTTTAGAGTTATTTCACAGTTGCTTTGTTCATCTGTAAAGTGCATCTTCCTGAAGTTTGATTGTACTGCCAATCAGTTTGTCCCTGAGCAACATGCGTAGTATTGCTTGCCATTTGGACTGCATAATTCTCAGTGGCAACTGAGACTTTGTATACCAACTCCACCATTGAAGCTACCCCTGTGCAAAAACCATTGTAATTTAAGGATTTACACAAATCTTATCTTTAAAATAGTAAAAAATTGTTGGCATTTTCTCTTTTGAAGAAATATTAATTACTAACTGTTGTAATATATTTTTCACACAGAATGTTTTGTCATAAATTTTTCTTCAGTACTTTGGAGATAGTAGAAATAGGAATTTTTTGAGTAGGAAATCTGTTAAATGCTTCTGATTTAATTCTCGTTACGCCACGAAGCAATAGGTGTGATTATTGACATTTTATACATGGTGATTGAGGTTAGGGGATGTTAGGTAATTGAGGGATAAGACTGATAAGATTGACAGTTTGGAACTTATTTTCTTTCCACTGCACTAAAATGTCACCTGTTTATTCTGAGTGAAGCAGATTTTAATAGGCTTTCAAAACAAAATAAGAATACTAATAAACTTGGTTTGGCTGCCTGACAAAATGCTTGGAAAGTCCAGGTTATCCATGTTGTTCAAAGCTCTTCTCTATAATACTTCTCAGAAGTTTAATAGTATGATATGGTGCAATGTAACCAATCACCCAAGAGACATAGGGTTTCCTTTTTTAAAATTTATAAATATTTCACAGGTAATACTATTCCTAGGTGCAGAATTTGAGAAGAATGCTGCTTCTAAAGTATATATACTTCTCCCACTGAGGTGGTCTTTGAAAAAAGCTAGCTCATTTCCAAAAGCAGGAAGGAGTCAGAAAATCACTTTTTACACAAGGTAGAGAGGAAACATTTATTTTGGAGTGGCTGCAAGTTTGTGCTGAGGGTTGCATGTAGTTTGTTCTCAATGTTTTCTTAAAGCCACAGGAAAGGATTCAGTTTTATATGTTCTCCTAGATCCGCACATCTTTAAAGGAAGGAACGTAAAAGTATCAGGGCATGCTATGATTTAATCTTAATGGGACTTCTTTTTGAATTTTCTAACCACTTTTTGTTTTGGTATATAGGGTTATATATGATATACAAAGAAGTCTGGAAAAGACTTCAGAACATGACCAGGCCTTTGATAAAAGGAAGCCAAGTCGTCCCCCACATTGCTTTCCCCACTTTTGGCCAAAAAAGATTTTAAAAAAAAATTTGTCATTGTCGCTCATGCCTTATCTCTCTCTGTCCTCCACTGTAGATCACATACCTACACATACAAACAGAGGCACATGCACATACTCACAAACAATTCTAATGTCCAAACTAGGAGGAGTCACACGTGGATTATGAGAATTTAGGTAGACTGCTTTGGAATCCTTAGTCTTAAGCATTTTAAAGGCAGTTGTCACACATTTTTTTTTCCAATTTGATGTATTCAATTCAATACTTATCCAGCTTCTAATATGTTATAGATTTTATGATAAAATTGAGGAAGCCAAGTATAAAGATGGGAAAGGACCCTGTATACCTGGGGTTTATAGTCATATAGGAACATCTAAGTGGAGATTGAAGTGAAAAATATGTTAGGAAAGGAGAAGTTCAGGGTGGAAAGACACTTGGGTTAACACAAGGGAAGTTAAACCTGCCTGGGGCAAGGAAGGCTTCCTTACAGAAGTAATTTTTAAGCTGAGACAAAAGGATGAATAGAAATAGGGAGGAAAGAAAGGTACAATATAGCGCTCCATACAAAGGTATTCTTATGCAAAAGAAAAAACTCTAGAATCTAGAGATTCAATGTATTGTGTTTGAGATTTGAAAGAAGGCCAGAGGATTTGTAGCATAAAAGACAAAGGTAAAGTGACATGAAATAGTATAGAGTTATAAGGACCAGGCCGTGGAAGGTTTGTAAAGATTTTGGATTTTATTTTTAGACAATGTGAAGTACCTGTACAGTTTTAGAAGGGCAATAGCAGGATCAGATATTTATTTTCCAAAAGATTTCTCTGGCTTCTGGGCCAAGAATGAATTAGAAAGGGCAGGCATAGTTATGATTAGAAACCTTGAGTGATAATTCTTTGAATTTTGGTGTTGATGGGTGTATTAGTCAGCCAAAGGGGTGCTAATGTAAAATACCAAAAATGGGTTGGTTTTTATAAAGGGTATGTATTTGGGGTAGAAGTCCACAGATACCAGCCCATAAAGCTTTAAGTTTCTCCTCTCACCACCATCCATTGCCACATGTTAGAGCAAGACAGCTGCCAGCAAGACCAGGGTTCAGGTTTCTGGGGTTCCTCTCTTCCCGGGGCAGCGTTTCTCTCCGGGCTTAGCTCCTGTTTCCTCCACAAGGTCAGCTGTAGACAATCAGGCAAACAGCTTGCTTCTCTTCTCTGGGGCCTTCTTTCCAACATCAAAACTGCTTCTCAAAAGACTGCTTCAACTGTCCTTTGCCTTGCCTTTTATATTCAATTCCCCACCCACCAAGGGGTGGGGCTCAATGCCCTAATCCTAACCTAATCATGCCCAGATTAACAGATCAGTTTACAAGCATGATTCAATTATATTTTTGGAATTCATAATTACATCAAACTGCCACAATGGGATAAGAAGGAATATCAATATTCCCAACATATATTGCATGTAGAAAAATATTTGATGAATAATTCAATGTAGAAAATGAAAGAATGGAAAATCAAGGATTACTTCCTGGTTTCAAGTTTCATTAGCTGGGGTATAGTGGTGTCTTTTACAATGAAAAGGAACACAGAATGAGAACTATGCCTCAATGAGAAGATGCATTTGGTTGTTCAACATTTTGAATTTTAGATTGATTGATGAAGAAGATACTGGAGCCCTGATCCCCCCACCCTTTAACTGACACCCACAACTTCAGAAAGATAAATGGCTCCTCTCCCCTTTTCTCTGAAATTCACAGCTTCAGAAAGATAAACGGCTCCCTGGCTCCTCTCCTCCTCATCTGCCCAAGGTCCTCTGCTTTAGGGAGATAAGCTAAACTTGCTTTTTTTTGCTTTTGTAAACCCCACCTGCCCGCCTGCTTAAGGAATTTGCCCTCTTGCCCAGCAACCCACTAGCCAATGAACAAGAACCTATATAACCCCATGAAAGGTGATGTTGGGGGCTCAGATTTTTTGGAGACTTGACTCTCCTCTGGGCCCACACGTAATAAAACTTTGTTCATCTGTACCCCCAAGAGTGCCGCTTGGGTTTCTTTCCGCTGGCTGCAACATTTGGTTCCCTGACCAGGAAAAACCCAATCAAGCAGGCCCAGTGTGCATCCAGCTTGGGGCTGACGGGCACAGATGACAGCAATCTCCAAGTAAACAAGGTGGATGCCACCTGTCCTCTTGACAGGACCTCCTTCTGAAGCGGTCCCCGTAGGCCACGTTCCTACATCCTGGCCTGACTCAGGGGGGAGGCAGACTGAACAGTTCCAGTAGACTCCGGAAAGGTTAGGTCCCGGTGCCAAGTCCTCAGTCAGGCCAGTCTCCAGACAGAAGAGACTGATCACCTCCTGGAATCTCGAGTACCGAGATTCCAGAATAGGGCAATCCCTGTTGGAGTGACTGCATAACCTCTGAGTGACTGCTTGAATGAGTGAGGATGGCAGAGCCTTGTGTCTGCCCTACCAGTCTGTGACTCCAAAGCTTTATGCTACGGAGCCCGTGTGGGCCCTAACCTGTTTTCCGTGGCTACGTCATCTGGCATATGGCGACCCTGAACTTTACCCAGGTGCCTTAGCTAAGATGAGCCAAAGTTCTCGTGAAAGATGCGGACAGGTGGGCATCTCAGTGGCCTTGAAAGAGGCAACCACTTCCCTTTTCTGTCTTGCACCACCGACATAGGGTGTGAGCTCATCACAGTCAAAACCTACCATCTTAAATTGCATGCTCAAGAATTTCAAAAAGGGTTTTTCCGGAGAGTATGGCATCCGGGTGAACCACGACACCCTCTGAGCCTTATGTGAAGTAGAGTGGTCCACTTTTTTTTTTTTTTTATTATGGGTAAAAATCAAAATTCTCACAATACATACAAACATTTGTAAAATGATATATAAATATATATGCATATATGTGTATTTGCTTACAAAAATGTTATTTTATATATATATATATACATATATTTTAAGAGGTGCTTAGATTACCTAAAATATTATACGGAACCCACTCGGATTCCCATGTTGCCCTTTTAATGTTGACTGACCCTTGGAAGGAACCCTGGATATAGCCAGTCCATGCAGTGTGGCTGGTGGTCACAGGAACTCCTGGCCACCCCAATCAGTTTCCCTATATTTACTCTTGGTTGGAGATAGCCCAGACCCTGCCCCCTTGGGTTCGATTGTGCATTGTTAAAAAGGGACAGAGCAGGGTCTTGGCTGCACAGGGAACGGGGCTCCAGAAGCCAGTCATTCATCAAGGGTCCTCGGAGGAAGACCCACCACCCCCACCATCACCAGCATACCCTCTGGCTGCTCTAGCCTCTCCCCCAGCCCGGGAGTGCAGACAGATCTCCCAGAAACACCCCCACCTTTGGTCCCTCTGGGAACATCGACCCCCTCTGAGGAAAGCCCTGCAACCCCACTAGCAAGGAGGCTCTGGTCAGTACAACCCACATTACAGATGTGGAAACACAGGGCCCAGCCCAGATTGGTGAGAATGGGACCATCCAACCCGGGAAGCCTGTATTATACTACCAGCCCTTCACAACTACAGACCTCTTTAATTGGAAGCACTGCACCCCCTCCTACTCAGAAAAGCCCCAGGCCCTTATTGATCTCATGGAATCCATTTTCCAAACCCATCGTCCTACTTGGGATGATTGCCACCAACTCCTCTGGATTTTGTTTAATATGGAGGAGAGACTATGAATTCTGGCAAAAGCCCGAAAGTGGCTGCAGGAGCAGGCCCCTATTGGGGTCTTAAACCCAGAAGATTGGGCATGAGAATCGGCACCAGAAGCCCAACTGAACTGGGACTTCAACACTGATCAGGAATGGACTGCACTACAGCAATATTGGGAAGCACTCCTCCGAGGGGTCTGAGAAGGGGCAAAATGATCCACAAACATGACAAAGATGACTTTAGTTACTCAAAAGCCCAATGAATCTCCAGGAGATTTCTATGAACGGCTTTGCAAGGCCTTCAGAATCTACACACCTTTTGACCCAGAAGCACCAGAAAACCAGAGGATGGTGAATGCTGCATTTGTTGCACAGGCAGCAATGGACATTAAAAGAAAGCTCCAAAAATTAGAAGGGTTCGCGGGCATGACCATGAAGTCGCCAACAAAGTATTCATCAATCAAGACAAAGCCGCCGAATGAGAAGCCAAGAAGCAAATAAAACATCAAGCCTTCCTACTGGCAGCAGCCTTGGGAAATCCTGACCCCAACAGATGAGAAGGGTCACCTCAAAAAGGGAGGACAAGCACCAGAAGGGTGCCTCTGTCCAGAGACCAATGTGCCTACTGCAAAGAAAGTGGACACTGGATAAATGAGTGCCCCAACAGACTCAGGCACAGAGAGGGAGCCTCCCTAAAGGGAAATACTGACCTGAGCCCCAAGACCATCTGATCGGGCTGGCAGGGCTCAACCCCGAATAGGGGCGGCTGGGCTCACTGGAATTTGGCCCCCACGAGCCCATGGTCAAACTACAAGTCGGGGGCCAGTCATTGACTTTCATGGTGGACACTGGCACTGAACGTTCTGTGGTAACAACCCCTGTTACCCCCTTTAGCAGAAAAACCACTAATATAGGAGCCACTGGGGACCAGTCAAGACAATGGCCTTTTTGCCAGTCAAGAATTTGCCAGCTTGGTAGCCATGAAGTGACTCATGAATTTCTGTACCTGCCTGAATGTTCAGTTCCCCTGGTTGGTAGGGACCTCTTAACCAAATTGGGAGCCCAGATTACCTTCAAACCTGAAGGGCCAGCAACTTAAGCCTAGGGACTGGCCTCACTCTCCTCATCACCATACCCCAAGGTGAAGAATGGAGACTTCAAGTGGAGGAAAGTTCAGGTCAGAAACCAGAAAAACTGCTGAAACTTCCCCCCAGGTTTGGGCAGAAAAAACCCCACCAGGAATGGCACGGAACCATGCACCCATCATCATCGACCTGAAGCCTGGAGCAGTCCCGGTCTGGCAGAGGCAGTATCTTATCCCCTGCGAAGTGCAATTGCGCATGGTCGAACATATAGATCACCTGAAGAGTGAGGGAATTCTAATCGAATGCCTGTCACCCTGGAACACCCCGTTATTGCCAGTAAAAAAGCCAGATGCGACCAGATATTGACCAGTGCAGGATTTATGAGCCATTAATAATGCCATTCTCACCTTACATCAGGTTGTTCCCAACCCGTACACTTTGTTAAGACAGCTGCGCCTGAAGCCGCCTGGTTCACTTGCCCGGACCTGAAAGATGCCTTCTTCTGTCTGTGGCTGACCCCTCTGAGCCAGCCTCTGTTTGCCTTTGAATGGGAAGATCCCAAAACCCGGCAGAAAACTCAGCTAACCTGGACTAGCTCCCGCAAGGCTTCAAAAACTCCCCTATTCTTTTCGGGGAAGCCTTGGCAGCAGATTTGGCCCCTTCCCCCGGGAAGAGTGCAGATGTGGGTGTGCCCTCTTACAATATGTATATGACCTCCTACTTGCCAGTGAAATGGAAGAGGACTGCTGGAGAGGGACCCAGACTCTCCTACAACTTCTAACACAGACTGGGTACAAAGTATCTTGGAGAAAGGCCCAGATTTGTAAACAGCAGGTCAAGTACCTGGGTTCAGCATCACACAAGGGCAAAGGATGCTCGGACCTGAATGAAAGAAAGTGTTCTGCACCATCCCTTCCCCCACCACAAAAAGAAAGCTTCACAAATTCCTCAGGGCTGCAGGGTTCTGCCACATCTGGATTCCTGGGTTTGCAGCCATGTCCAAGCCCCTTTACAAATTTCTGGTGGGTCCAGAAAAAGAGCCTCTTGGGGAGAAGCTCAACAGGGGACCTTTCAAAATATCAAAAGACAACTTGGCCGAGCCCCTGCCTTGGGGCTCCCAGACGTAACTCAAAACTTTAATCTGTTCGTGCATGAAAAGAACAAAGTAGCATTGGGGGTTCTCACACAAACAGTTGGCCCCTGGCAAAGACCCATTGCTTACCTCTCTAAGCAGCTGGACTCCGTGGCTGCAGGGTGGCAGCAACCGTGACCCTCATCAAAGAAGCTGACAAATTAACTCTCGGACGCAATTCATGTTATGGTGCCACCACAGTCACTGCCCTAATGAACTCACAGGCATTGGTGGATATCGAATCCCCGACTCAACATTACCAAGGTTTACTCTGTGAAAACCCCAGAATGACAATAGAAACAGTGTGCAGTCTAAACCCTGCCACCTTTTTGCCACATGAGGCAGGGGCTCCTGAACATAACTGTGTCAAAGTGACTGAAGAAGTTTACGCCAGTCACCCCGACCTCCAAGACAAACTGCTCCCTTCCCCAGAGCAGACACTATTTACAGATGGGAGCAGTCCTGTTAAAAACGGGGAAAAGCTTGCTGGATATGCAGTCACCACTACCGAATGGGTGGTAGAAGAGGTATTTCTACTGCAGGAATGGTCTGTGCAACGAGCAGAACTCTGGGCGCTGGTCTAAGCCCTGCAGCTAGCCTCAGGGCAAGCGGTAAACATTTACATTGACTCTAAGTATGCATTTGCTACCATTCATATCCACGGGGCAATTTATAAAGAAAGAGGTCTCCTAACCACAGGGGAAAGGAAATCAAAAACAAAGAAGAAATCCTCCAACTGTTAGAAGCAATCTGAAAACCAGACAAAGTCGCCATCATCCACTGCCAGGGACATCAGAAAGGAATGGACATGGTCGCTTAAGGAAACAGGCTAGCCGACAAAGCAGCTTGGCAAGTGGCTGAAGGAACCCATGGAATACGAGTCCCGGAATTAACACCGCAGCTGTCCATCTTAGGACAAGAGACTGATCAACTAAGCCAAACCCGGGAAGAACAGAAGTGGGCTAAAAGAGAAGGGGGAAGCCAAACCCCTGAAGGAGCTTGGCTGCTCCCAGATGACAGGAGCCGCTCATGCCCTCATCCGGCGATACCACCAACTCACCCACCTAGGGAAAACTGCACTAGAAGTCTTGCTCGGGAGATACTACTACATAGCCCGTCTAACTTCTCTCTGTGCCACCAGCAGCAGCCAGTGCCAAGTTTGTGCCAAAAACAACCCTTTTCAGGGTCCCCGTGCTCTGGCAGGTGTCCAGCACATGGGGACAGCCCCCTTTGAAACTATCACAGTAGACTTCACAGAAGTGAAATCAAGTCGGGGGTACAAATATCTGTTGGTGATGATATGAACCTTTTTAGGTTGGGTCAAAGCTTTCACCACTCACACCAAAAAGGCGAGAGGAGTGACTAAGGCTTTACTTAGAGAAATCATTCCATGACATGGGCTTTCACTGTCAATTGGAAGTGACAATGGCCTGGCCTTTGTGGCTGTGATAGTCCAAGAACTAGCAAAAATATTAGGATCAAGTGGAAACTCCATACCACTTACAGGCCCCAGAGTTCAGGGAAAGTTGAACACATGAATCAAACTCTCAAAGCCACCCTAGCCAAATTCTGCCAGGAAACTGGTCTCCCCTGGGTAGACTTACTTCCCTTGACCCTCCTCGGAGTTAGGTGCACCCCAGGACCCACAGGCTATTTACCCTTTGAAAGTCTATTTGGGAGGCCACCCCCAATTACTGGGCCATCTCAAACTTCTGGGGGAGGCTAGCCAAGATTCCATTCTCCAGCAGCTGGGGAAAACTCTAGCTGAAATACATAAAACTGTCTTGTCCTGGAATATCATCCCCCTGGGACACCTGGTGCACCCCCACCGGCCAGGTGACCAAGTCTGGGTCAAAGACTGGAAAAAAGAACCCTTTCAGCCTACCTGGACAGGTACACATACTGTGATCCTTGTAACTCCTACTGCTCTTAAAGTTGTAGGCATCATCCCTTGTATCGATCATTCCAGGGTCAAGAAAGCACACCCCGACAAAGAACCGGACAGCTGGGCAGCCCAACCCATACCCGGCCACCCCTTAAGAGTTCCAGTCATCTGGAATCACCAAACACCATCCTCATCTACCACCCGCTGAATGGATCCCTGCTCCTGGTGGTTCCTGTTCCCAGTTGGACCATTCACCCTGGTGCTCAGAATTGGACTGGCTGCTGTAGCCCCTGCAGACTGGACAATAATAAATAGAGCTTTACTCACAGTGACATACCTGTGCCTTGTAGGATGTTTCTGTGCCTTAGGTTGCTTTTCTTATTCTCCGTTAGGGCTGACGCCAGTTCTCAGCCCTGCTCCAGTTGTTACAAATCCACCCTCCTCTCAGCAGCAAATAGGTTAAAACAGCTCGCAGGAAAATACCAACCCTCCTCTTCCTTTATCTACCATACCTATATGCCGGCAGAATGTTATAGGTTATCCGAAGCCTCAGTTTTTGAGGAAAGGGGATAAAAGTTCTGGATGGCCAGACTGAAATTTGGGAGTAGCTGCAGAACTTATGGCACACCAGGAGAGATCAGTTGTTGGACTTATTATATGCACACAGGCATGTTAGATGGGGGCAGGGTACAAGATATAGCCCGGAAAGAAAGCGTAAAACAAGTCCAAACCAGCTTCGCCTGACTAGCTGAGGATGCCAAGTATAAGCAAGCAAATTTAACAGGACTTTATCAGCTCACTCAGTTCACAGCCCCCGTTCAACAACAGATGAGGCGGTTGATTAACACCACCTATGCTCTCCTCCACAATTTCAACCCCGGGACCAACTACTGTTGGTTGTGCCTGTCCCTGGGAAAGAGAATCTACCTGGGCACCCTGGCCCCTCCTGACTGGAACTTAAATCAAACCCTGACGGAAACCGGTAATTGAACTGCCCCTATTGGCCCTATAGCCCTCGACGTCCACCTAAATGTGGCAGAGAGTAATCTAACCTGTCTTAGAGGCAGCCCCGCACCAGGGTCAAAGCCCAGTGAAGACATCCCTGAGACTGTGCACTTCCTACTGAACCTTGTTAACCAATCAGACTCAATGCACCCCCCTGGGGACTGTTTTACCTATGTGGAAGTACTGCATATAGGTGCTTAGAGGCCAACTGGGCAGGAAGTTGCGTTCTGGTGTTTTTAACACCTGAAATATCAATCTACAACAAAACAGAACTGGAGTTGGCGCTTAGCCCCCATAAGAAAAGGGCCCAAAGGGTCTTACCTCCATTCTCATAGGGGCAGGAGTGGCCGTAGGGATAGGAACAAGGCTGGGTGGTCTGTTAGGTTCTATTATAAGTTTCCCCGAGAACTAAATGAAGACACAGAGCAAATGGCAGATTCTTTAGTTTCTCTCCAAAACCAGATTAACTCACTAGCCAGAGTAGCCCTACAAAATAGAAGAGCCCTTGACTTTCTAACTGCCGAAAAGGAGGACCATGTATTTTCCTAGGGAAAGAGTGCTGCTACTATGTTAACCAGTCAGGGATAGTCACTACCAAAGTTAAAGAACTTAGGGATCAAATCAAAAAGAGGAGGGATCACTTAAACGAATTTTGGGGCTGGAACCTTGGACAGTGGACCTCTTGGCTTCTGCCTCTGGCTGGACCCTTGATTATCTTATTCACAGCAGCCACTTCAGCCCGTGAATAATAAATGCACTCATCAGGTTCATTGAAACAACCGTTAACTCGCATAACTACTACCAAAATTCTAGCTTTAAGAAAGTATAGGCCACTAAGTACAGATGATGCCCTATGGAAATTATAAGGGCATCAAAGGGGGGAGAATGATGAACAAGATACTGCAGCTCTGATACCCCCACCCCTTAACTGACACCCACAGCTTCAGAAAGATAAATGGCTCCTCTCCCCTTTTTTCTGTAACTCACAGCTTCAGAAGGATAAATGGTTCCTCACCCCTTTTCCCTGAAACCCACAGCTTCAGAAAGATAAACGGCTCCCTGGCTCCTCTCCTCCTCATCTGCCCAAGGTCCTCTGCTTTAGGGAGATAAGCTAAACTTGCTTTTTTTTGCTTTTGTAAACCCCACCTGCCTGCCTGCTTAAGGAATTTGCCCGCTTGCCCAGCAAACCACTAGCCAATGAACAAGAACCTATAAAACCCCACTAATGGTGATGTTGGGGGCTCAGAATTTTTGGAGACTTGACTCTCCTCTGGGCCCGCGCATAATAAAACTTTGTTCATCTGTACCCCCAAGAGTGCCGCTTGGGTTTCTTTCCGCCGGCCGCAACAGATGACCTAGGTCCGTTTTAACCAGTGCTTTTAGAACTAATGAGAAAGTATAGAGGTGACCATGACTCCCTCATTCCTTCCCATTCTGGCTTTCATTTTCTAGGGACTGTTAGATATAGGACTCTATATCCATACCAATTTAATCTTTGAAGCAATGTTAATTATGAATTAGATTCCAATTTTATGTACAATGCACAAGCACACTACTTCTTGACATTCATGAGTGCTGACATTCCCCATTAAGGTATCAGACAAAACTTGGTAGATTAAGCATACCTCCAAGAAAACTCATTGCCCTATTCTTCTCAGTCCAATATTATTGGTAAGCATGAGTCAATCCTGAGTCCAAAACAATCAAACCAAGAATCTTCTTTTCTCTAAGAGGGAGTTGTGGATTTTTCTTTGCTTTTTTATTTTGTTCAATTTTTTTTCCCTGAAAATATCAGATAACTTGGCAGACATATATACAGATTTAATTCCAATCAAAATGTTAAGGTCATGAGTCATGATAGTGGTGAATGTCTATATACTGTTTCCAGTAACTTTGGTCTTCTGTTGTCATTTACAAATTCAAACTGACATTTAGTGGATATAATGAAATATGCTAAATCTGTCCAGTAGAATTATAAGCTCATAACAGTCTTATAACCAGGTTTCAATTCTTAACAATTTAATCAGCTTTTTCTGTTAGAGGGAGGCAAGCAGATACTTTTGAGATAGACTAGAATCAGTGTGGAATCTTGGGTTAGGAAATGGCAATCACATATTTTAGGAGTTCTGGCTCCTTATTTCAACTTTTGGAACTGTCTTCACATCTAGAGTGGCAATGGATAAGGAACAGCAGTTCTTTTCACAGAGTCAATCGACCTCTGATTTTAAAGTCAGAGACTCAAGGTGAGAGACCTAAAAAGAAAGTAACAAAATCAATGGAAAGAATTACTAGGGATTGAGTAGTCCTTCTTATTTTTAACCTTTTCTTTCCACAGCTTAAGAAAATTTTGCTTTATTTATTAAGGGACAGCAATTTAAAAACTAAGGAAAATCTAGTGTTTGAGTAAAGATTTTGGAATAAGAGAAAAAGAAAAACTTTTAAATAACTCCTGCATTTTTATTACCACACTCATATTCCAGTATATAAAGTGTGTGACATGTTTGGGGAAAAAAATAATGTCAACCACTGGAGCATTTACTACACATATAAAGTTGGCTTCACATTGTACCGGGACAGACTGAGCTAATATGAAGCCAAATTTCCATTCCAAGTACAACTGGAAAATGAGAAAGTCAGTCTTGTAGCAAGGGCATATTTGTTCAATTGCCTACTATAGTTGCTGTTTCTGTAACCACAGTAACAACAATAAAGACAGTAAATTTAGGGTTTTTTTAAATTAGATTTCTTATTCAGAAAGATTTCAAAGTTTTAACGTCCACTGACTTCCTCTAAATGGAGCACTTAAAGAAGTCACAAACCATCAGTGGTAGAGTGCTTTCAAAAATGGTGGCCCATTGTCAAGTCAGTTTCAAAAAATAATTGACCTGTGTATGTGTGTATAAACTTTTTGAAGATAGGACATTTATTTGGAGAAAAAATCAATAAACATTTGTGGAATTTTATAAAATAAAGTAAAAACCTGAAAATCCACAGTAGGCCTAATTTTTGCTTATTTAGTCTATTAATTTTTAAAAATAAATATCAAAAAAAGGTGCACAAAGTTGCTTTTCTAAGATGCAAAAGGACTTATGTTAAGAAGTGTGCATGGAGAAGGTGTAGCTCAGTGGCTGAGCGCCTGCTTTGCATGTATGAGGTCCCCAGTTCAATCCCTGGCTAGAGAAAAAAGGTCATTAATCCTGTGCTTTCTCATCTCTCAGCCATCTTCTCCAGAGGACATAATTTTAAGTAGTTCTTCTGGAAATTATTTCCATGTTACTAAATAATATGCTATTTAGTGATTATCAATTTAGCACTTATATACTGACTGTCTATTGTGCTAGAGGGGACAATAAGCTCTCTCCTCAATGTCCCTTTGATTGATTAAATTCGATCATCAGCACTTATGTCAACCTGACAATATGCTATTGTTGACTACAAAGCCAAGTATTGTACTATGATCACATTTTTTAATTGTACAAACTTTTGTTTTCCTTAAATTAATAAGTCCCTCTTTTTCACTTGTTTAATTCTCTCTTTCCTCTCCCTCGCCCTTTCTCTGTCTCTGTATGTAAGCACCAACAAGTCACCAGCAATAGTCATCAACAAATCACTTCTCATGTTATCTGTTTACTAAGTCTCTTACTTTTCTGGAGCTTGTTCTCCCTCACCAAGATGCAAATGCCCTGGTTATTTCAGAATGTTACCCAACTCTAATCATCTTAAGGTTTCTCCTAACATTCTCCTGGATTTGATCCACCCATCCCTGGGTCTTATGTTTTTCTCAAACTTGATTTATATTACTACTGCTATTCATTACCTAAGAAAGACTGAGTGGGTGCAAGATTTCTAGGTCCTTGCACACCTGAGATATTTATTTATTACATATAGCTGAACCATAGTATGTCTAGCTATAGAACCATATTCTTCAGATTTGTTAAGGTTGTTCTTCTGAAGTTTGTGGGATTCACGCCCTTACTTTACTGGATAGTTTTGTCGAATATGTACGTATCTCTAAATAATATATTGCTTAGTTTTGTCATTTTTGCATTTGAAAAGCAGAATCATGTGGATTATTTTATGGCTACCTTTTTTTCCTCAGTCTTTTTTGTGAAGTTCACCAATATTGTTGAACATAATGTTAATTTTTAAAAATTTTTCCCTGAGGTGTAATAATTCCAGTATATGACTATTCCACAATTTATTTATTCTTACTGGCCTTCAAAAGTAGAGTGGGTTCCAGGTTTTTGCCATTACAAACAATGCAGCCTTGAACATGCTGGGAAAGAACTATCTCTGGTGTTTCAAGAATATACAAGGGAGTAGAATGGCAGGACCCTATGACAGGCACATGTTCAAATTTACTAGATAATGTGATACTATTTCTAAAGTAGTAGTAAAATGTATAGCCCCACCTGCAGTTCTTGCTGATCCATATCCTCACCAATACTTTATTTTGTCTAATTTTTTTTTAAAAATTAAACTTTTTATTGTAGTAATAAATATAAAACTAAAAACTTCCCATTTTAATGACATTCAAGTGTACAATTCAGTAGTATCAATTATACTCACAATATTGTTTTACCAGCACTCATGTCCATTACCCCTACTTTTGTCTGAAAAACATTTTCCCAATCACTTCAGCTTGAAATGATATCTTGTTTTCATATGAATTTTTATTCACAAAATGCTAACGCAGTTGAGCATCTTTTTCATGTTTCTGCACCCTTTGAAAATCCTTTTTTGTGAAACTCCTTTATATATTTTGCTAATTTTGCTATTAGTTTATTTCTTATTTATAATAAGAAGTCTTTATTCTGGATATGAAACTGTTGTCAACTAAATGTATTACAAATTTAATCTCAAATGTGTGATTTCTTTTTTCACTTGTTCACTCTCTCTCTGTTTTTGTTTAAACAAGTTATTTAATATAAATTATATTGAATATTGTTAATATATTTAAATTAATTTTTCCTAATTTGTTTGCATTTATTTTTTTCAATTCTCCTTCTTACATACCCAAAGGTTAAAGTTTGAATAAAGTGTTTTCTAAACACTTTTAATTTTTTTCTTCTACAATAATATTTGTAATATACTTGGAATTGATTTTTGTTTGAATGATATGACATGGTGACTTAGTTTCCATAAATAAATCAGTGTTTCCATATATGAATGATTTTTCCATATAAATGAGGGTTTGCTTCAGTATTCTGTATTTGTGTTCTATTAGCCTAATTATTTTTCATTACACTATCATTCTATGACCTTAATTATTAAAGCTTTACAAAAAGTTTTGCTTTCTGATAGAGCTAATCAACTCATATTTTTCTTAAGGAATGCCATGGTCTATTTTTGAAACTTGATTCTTTTATATAGTTTTACAATCATCTCATTGAGATCTACCCATGTACACCTAAAATAACTGTTTTTTTTTTAATTGGAGTTACATTTGAATATATAGATCACATTACAATATTATTTTATGATATGGAGTTTACAATCCAGGAAAGACCTTCTGTAGTGTCTTTCAATGAAGCTTTATGATTTTTTTCAATAAAGGAGTTAAACATGTTTTGAAAGATTTGCTCTCAATTGTTTTACCTATTAAAATTCGTCTAATAAGTATTTTATTGTTTAATTACATTTCCTATCTATTCTTGAAGTAATCACATTGAATTCCTTTACACTTTCTAAATTGACATGTAAAGTATGTTTAGAAGAGTTTTTATATGACAAGTGTATATCACAAATGCTTTTCACCAAGTGATTCACTCATGTCCTAACTCCCAGATTAAGAAATGGAATTTTGGAAGCACCCGTAGAAGTTTCTCAACAAATTTCCTTACACTCAGTAGACCTTCTCAATGACCACCTCCATGCAAGGATAGCCACTATCCTGATCTCCATTAGCATAGATTTGTTTTGCCTTAGTGTACTTTACAAAAATGAATTCATACCATATGTATGCTTATATGTCTGGCTTATTTTTATCAACATGTTTGTGAGATTCATCTTATTACCGTATCATTGTAGAGCATTCATTATAATTGTTGTATATTATTTTATTTTGTGAATATAATAATTTATTTATAAATTCTACTCTTGATGGGTACTTAGTTTGTTCAAAATTGGTGTATTTTTATCCTGAAAATTTAGAAGATTCCATAGGCCAAACCATTTGGACCTGGAATTTTATTGTGAGAAGGTTTAATAATGGTAGAAATAATATTAATATATTTTATTTCTCCTGTCAACTTTGGTGAGCATTATTTTTGAAGGTATGACCTATTTTTATTCAAATTAAATTTATTCACATAAAGACATGTATAATATTATTCTATATTATTTTAGCCAGCTATACAATCTACATTCTTGGCATTATTAACATATTTTTTCTTTATTTTAACCTTGATCAATCTTGCTTAGAGCTTTCTCAATTTTATTAATCTTTCCAATAATCAATTGTTGGCTCTATTGATTTTTTCTTTTTAATTTGTTTTCTATTTTATTAATTTCTAATATTATTTTTATTATTTTTTTCCTTTCCCAAATTTGAACTGGTTTACTTTATCTAGCTTCCTGAGATGAAATTTTGAATCCTGGATTTTTAAACTTTCCTCTTTTTAACATATTTACTTAAGGCTATATATTTGACCTGTATAATTGTCTTTCAATTTTCAGGAATTAAGGGTTTATCTCTTTATATATTTTTTATTATTTCTAGCTTAATTTTGCAGTCATCGGCAAATATACTCTGAAACATTTTATTCTTCTGAAATTGATTGTCTTTCTCTATGGACCAGTATATAGTGACTTTGATTAAGGTTGCATGTGCACTGAAAAAAATATTAATTATATTGTTGGATGCAATATTCAAGTCAATTAAGTTAAATGTGTTAAGTTTTTATGTTTAGAGCTTCTGTATTCTTATTTTTTTCTGCTTGTTCCACTAACTTTTGGGAAAGGTGTGTTGAAGTCTCTATCTATGATTGCTATTTTCTCTTTTAGTTTTATCATTTTTTTCTTTATATGTTGTGATATTATATTTGTGTATGATATAGATGTAGGATTGTGTTATCTTTGTTACCTTGATCTTCCTTCATATGAAATCTCTAATTTGCTCAAAATCTTCTTTGTCTAATATTTCTACAATGAACCAGCTTTATTTTTTTAGTGTTTACATGGTATATTTTCTTTCTTTTTTTCCAAAATTTTTGTTTACTTATCTTTAAATTGTGGCTTTTTTAGGCATCATAGATTTGTGCTTTGTTTGTTTAGTCTGACAATCTTGGTTTTGAGTATATTTACCTTAACTGTAAATATACTCAAAATATTTTGTTTTATATTCAGCATCTTGCTATTGTTTTATTATTAATTTGATTTATCTGTTTTCCTTTCTTCCAGTTTTTTTTTTTCACCTTATTTTGGATTAATCAAGTATTTTATTTACTTTTTTCCTTCCATTAACTTTTAGCTATTTAGCTTTTATTCTTTTAATGGCTAATTGAAAGATGATAATGTGTATCCTTGCTCCAAAGGCCTGTGTAATATTCAGTCTTACCTTTTAGATATTCCTAGCCTCTGTTTTTTAATAAGGATATACAATTTTAAAATAATTTAAAATAAAAATTTTCCCTTTGTACTGGAAATCTGTCATTAACATTTGGATTTATTTAATGGAAATTATGTACTAAATCTAGCCATAATTATCCAAATACCACATTTACAATTTTCATATGCATTTATCCCCTTGCACTTAAAGTCTGCTATTCAAACAATGAAAGGACATCAGTTTTGGAACAGTTGTTTCTTTGCATAATTTTAAATTGTTGTACAAAGTATACTCTTTATTCATGTAAGAAAATTAAGATATTCTCCCCAAATCCTGATTAAAAATTGTGGAATAAAATGGTGATCCAGCATCTAGGAGTTATATTAATTCCAACAGAAACCGTATTTCCTTCACAATTTCCATTTATTCCCTAAAGCAGAGTTTCCAACCAAATAAAAATCTCTCTATAAAGTAGTTCTAATAACATCACCTTCTGCAAAGCATTAGAAACATACCCTAACTCTCAAGAAAAAAATAAGTAGCCTTAATTTATCTAGCATAATGAAGTTTGAAATCCTTGGCTAAACTTAATCAAAACATTTAAATAGCCTTTGAATATTTAAAAAGTAAATTTTATATGTCATGATCATTCAAGTATTCTTTAGATGCCTTAAGTATGACAATATAGAAGGTTACTGTTTAAAATATGATAAAATGTGTTTATATTTCATTTTTATTACACTGATTTTTTCTCATAAAAACATGTTTTCAAAATGTCATGTAGCTACATTGAAATCAATCATATTTACCAGTAATATAAATGGGAACACACGGAAGTCTTTGCTTACCATTTCCAACTTCAAAAATAATGGTCATGACCTTTTTAATCCAGATATTTGGTCTGGAAATTGAGGGATAGCATTTGATTTGTTGTTTCTTGCTTCTTTCTGGGAGAAATTTATCTCAATAGAGATGCAATCTAAAGCTTTGCTCTTCAACAGCTTTGCTTAAGGCTACAAGTGGAAATAAATGTGATGTGACAATATGACATGAGAAACTGATAAGCTTTGTCATCAGCATGCACAGTGGAAAAAAATAAGCTCTCTTGGCTATACATTATTTGTTTGTCTTATTACAAAAAACCTATAACAAACAACTCAGTCAGGTAGAATTATTAGGATACTTGAACATTTCTCCTTCTCCATGACTATTTTTCTTTTAGAAACATAGTTTTAGCTTTTTCCATTTAGGCTTAAAATCTATCTTGAGTTTAATAGTTGTATATTGTAATTGTTAGGGCAACAGCTCATTTTTTTTTTCTTATGATTAGCCAGTTGATGCAGCATCATATTTAAAAAAGATTGTCCCATTGAATTGCATTGGTGATTTTGTCAAAAAATTGTTTGATTTTATATGGGCCAATATATTTATGTACTCTTCTTTCTGTTCCATCGATCTATTGTCTTCCCAGACATCAATACCCAGCTATCATAACTGATGTAGCTTTGAAAATAAAGATTTGTTCACTATGCATACACAAACTAATACATTTGTGTTAATATTCTTTATTCGTAAGAGAGAACCAACCACACAAAGTAAGCATAAAAACTGAAAAGGAAAGAAGCATGTCAGAATATTGGAGATCATAAAAAATTGTGGAGTGGTAGAAGAAAAGTTACCAATTAAAAAGGAAGAGTGCTTAGAAAGATAGGAGAACATGAAGAAAATAGACTTTGAAGACAAGACAGGAATGGTTTTTTTTTTTTAATTTTTTTGTTTTTTTTTTACCGGGAGGTCCTGGGGATCGAACCCGGGTCCCTCCATATGGGAGACGGACGCCCAACCAGTTGAGCCATATCCGACCCTGAGGAATGGGTTTTGAAAGGTAAAAATTTCTAGAAGGGTCTCATTCTGCAGAAAGCAATACAAATGGCTAAAAAGTAAGACACTTTGATAATTACAATAAGTCATTGATTCCTAAGAGAAGGCAGTTTCAGAAAAGGTATGAGATATTTATTCAATGAATACTTATTGAATATATTGCAAAAAGATATGGATATATTAAAAAGTGCTATAAACAAAAAAGATATAATGTTAGTCTCCTTGAAGTTTATGGTACTGCAAACTCATAGAAGTTGTATTCTCACAAAGTAAGGAAAGAATGTGAGATGAGGAAAATAGAAATCCAAAGCATGGAACTCCATGGGACAAAAATAAGAGAAAAAAACAATATTTTGTAGTTTCATGTGAAGATATGTTGAGGAAAGGATTTTATTTAGTTTTGTTTTAAGGCAGGGAATGGTTCCATCAGGTTTAGACAAACTAATACATTTGGGTTAATATTCTTTATTTGTAAAGAATAAGAATATGGGGATAATAAGAGAAGAGAGATTTAAAATATTCTGGGAAGTGTGGAGTAATGATGGATTGACACCCTAAGGAAAAAAGATGGATTCCCTCAAAAGCAAAGGTCAAGATTACATTTTAGAAAGAAAGAAAGGTATTTTCTTTCCCTTGAGAGCAAATAGAAAGTAGGCAGGGATGAATTGAAACAAAGGTAAAACTGAGAGGAGTATATATAAAGCAGGTCATGGGCTTTCTGTTTTTGGAGAAGGGATTTTGCTGAAAGAATAGAGTTAAAGCAAGGAACTTAAAAAAATGTGGTGAAGGGTTGTAATAGCTGTTAAAGGGAATATAGAAAGAACTGATTGCCATAAATAAAAGAAATAATTAGCAGTACAATGACTCACTGAAATTTAGAGATTGTACATTAAGATACAATCTTAATTTTCATGTACAACAATTTTTTTCCAGAGTCCTTTACTGGCATGGAAAGGAATGAGAGAAATAGAGAAATCAAAAAGAACTTGGTTGATCCTGCATTGGTGCTATGCAGGGTATTGTAATACAAAGGGAAGGGCTAAAAAATCTGAATCTTAGGGGATTTGTGTTTGAAGTGATTGCCAATAAGATCTAATAAGGAAGACAGGAAAGTCAGAATGATCAAGTGAGAGAGCACTGCAAGAATTGAGGTTTGAGGTTAGGAAGAAAAAAAAAATAGCTTTAGAAAGACAAAGAAAAAGCATGAGAAATGTAGAAAAAAAATGAATCCATGATCCATTGGGGTACTGGAGCAGCTAGTGCAAGCTAAAACAAAGTGATTGTGGGCATCTCTTCCCAACTCCATCTTCACCATGGTGGTAGGTTGAAATCAGCCACAGTGGGAATATTTATACCATGGAAATTGGCAACCACCAATCAGCTCTTTTGCCTTTTTTTTTTCTTTCTTTCTTTCAGGGAATGGGTTGATAGACATTTGTCAGCACACTATTGCTGTGAAAAGATAGTAAGATTTTCAATTTTCTTTTTTCCAAAGGTGATTCCATGGGTTAAGACATAGGAAAATAAATTTGAGTATACTATGAACAATGGATATCAAGTAACTATGTAGTTATGCTAGGAAATCTTTTATTAATGATAAAGCTAAAGTTGTCTAAGACAAGGAGAAGGTGGCAGTGTATTAGGAGAGAAAAAAAAAAAAAAGTCCTGTATGTGGAGGAAAGCCCATGTATTCACTGAATAACACTGAGGATGAAGGAGAAAAGGCAGTGGACTTGGGTAATGTGAAGTTAGTAAAAAGGAGAGGTTGGTAATGGTTATCAATGAAACAATAATTTGAGAGCCACAATAATGAGTTAGAAGCATTACTTTAGCAAGTATAATTGACAGGGCCCAGTTACATAATAGGCTTTGTGAACTGTTTTGTTGGTTTTCTTTAAATTTTGTACTAAGTACTTTTTGCAGCAATTTAAACAACTGAGAACAAGGATTGCATTTTCAAACCCAAGAGTGTTCACTCTGCTCAGGTAAGTTTGGTTTCTCTCCTTGTTGTCAAACTTTCTAACACATGAAATAAGTTCATAAAATAGGTCAAATAGAAAAAAAATGTTCAGCTTCATCTTTCCTTCTGTTTTAAAAAAATTCACATCGTACTTAATAATCAGTACTTTCTGCTTGATATTGAAGATATTTTAATAATATTTAGGGATTTTCATGCTATCTGTTAATAGACTAAACAGGTAAATAGAGAGTAATCATTATCTGATAAACTTATAAAAAGTTAAAAATCTGAACTTTAGCACCACAGGATTCTCTCTCTGCTTATTTTCTGGAGAAAAATTCTTCTTTGACATCCCGCCACATTTTTAAATATAACTTACTGAATATAGAGTAAGGATGGTTCAGAAATTACCCACAAACTGGATTTGCTTATGTAAAGAGAAACAAACAAACTTACTTTTATAAATACATAATTAGAATCTTAATGAAAAGAATGGGGAATTAATACATAAATAAATACATGCACATTTCAAACATAGAATAGCTAAAGAAGAGTTCACACACATCCCCACATAAGTTATCCTTCCTGAAGGACAGTTGAAACACCTGGCAACTTGGCCTGAAAAAAGACATTAACATAGGAAACACTGTTTGGAATTTGATCTCAAGAAACCTTGAGAAAATGCACTTGGGAGGCCTTTGTTCCTTGATTTAACTATCTTGTGAACGTCATATAAATAAGACTCATCCAACAAAGAACCTAATATAATTATCCAGTGTCCACTTAGGTTTCTCTCTGTTTTTGTGAAAGTCCCAGCCCTTGAACCAAATGTTCTTAATAATTTCTTTAATATAGCAAGTACAAACATATGTGTATCATTAGAATGAAATTACCCTGGTTCAGGAAAAAATACTGAAACATAACCCACAAATTTATCCCTGAGCTATAACTCACATTTAATAAAAGAATGTGCTTTTATATTATGTCCCACATATATTACTCTTCTCCACTCACTTCGGGGACTCTGAATTCTCAAGCATGGAGAGAAGAGAAACTCCCACCTTCCCTTCCTGAATGAAACTTATGGTCAGGACCAAAAGCAATGAATTGTTTCGGCCAGGAAATGGCCAGTAGTTCTCAGATCTGAAGCTGTCACTTCTTTCCTTAGGGTGGCCCAGATAGTTCCCAACAATATTTAATGGCTACTTAAACAACCTTTAAAACTAGTTAATAGTGGAGCGGTTGGGGTTGGGAGAGGAGAAAGGAAAAAAGAAAAGAACTATGAAAAGGCCTTGGAATTTTGCCTATCATATCCCCAACTATTATGCCCTTACATCCTGCTGATGGCTTACTGGCCAAGAGCTCTAATTCCACATTATTTTTTAATTAGAGAAGTTGTGGGTTACAGAAAAATCACACAGAAAATATAGTATTTCCATATACCACCCTATTATTAACACTTGGCATTGGTGTGGAACATTTGTTAAAATTGATGAAAGTACATTTTTATCATTGTACTAATAAATAGAGTCCCTGGTTTAATTTAGAGTTCATTGTGTTGCAATTCTGTGGATTTCTAAAAATGTTTATTCTAGTATATATACAGCCTACAATTTCTCCTTTTAATCACATTCGAGTATATAATTCAGTGCTGTTAATTATGTTCACAGTGCTGTGCTACCATCACCACCATCCATTACCAACATTATTCTATCATTCCAAATAGAAACTGTATATTTTAAGCCTTAACTCCCTAATCCCTACCCCTACCTTGACCCCTGGTAACCATATTCTAGATTTTGACTCTATGAGCGTGCATATTCTATCTGTTTCACATCAGGTAGATCATACAACTTTTATAGCTTAGGCTGAAGATGAGGGGCTTTCTCTCCTTCAGCTTGGGCCCAGCAGTGGAGACATCAAACTCCAAACTTGAAAAGCCTGAGAATTCCCTTAAGCTCAGCTTTCAAATGCAGCTGAATATTAGCCACCTTGACTGCACAGGGTAGATATATACAGGGGACCCTGGGTCAGGAGGCTGGATTAAAAATATATAGAAACCAGGGTCAAAAAGACCTGAATTCAAACATCTCTACTACTCACTAATTATGTGACCCTGGGGAATTTGCTTAGATTCTGTGCCTCACCTAAATGATATATATTTGCAGAAGTAAAGCATCAATTGTGTTGAGTATTGGCAAGGCGTTTATGCACATTGTGTGGAAAAAGTAGTCTTTCTTTTAAGAAGAAAAGTCTTCTGCTGCTTTCAAATACCCTCCCTCTTAACCTTGGCTGGGGTTTACTTAGAATGAAATATATTTGAGACCGTGGCCTGGTACCAGGTTAGAGAAAAGAAGGAGCAATCTTTTGGTTTAGGTAATGTAATACTCCCTGCTTAAAATGCCTCAAATTGACTCTTACACTATTCATATTAAACTGATAATTCTTTCACGGCAGCAGTTACACAAGGATATGATCCTTGTGTTATGATCAAGTGGCCATAGTAATATTTTTCTTTTCAGAGATTTTAAATTCAGAGTAGAACACAACATCAGTATTATCAAGTATAAACATTATTTCCAATAGCACAGATCTAAAATCTGGAAACAGGAAGGAGAAATTCAGGTTCTGTCCTAACATAAAGTATCTTAAATTATCCTGGTGTCTTAAACTGGGGACATACCTTTGCCTCAAATATCTCTATATTAAAATTATTTTTTAACCTAATTTTAAAAGATATTTATATTTATAAAGCAGTTTATGTGCTAATATGTACAGAAATCACCCCCACTTTCCTTGTTACTCTTGAATGATTTCTTTATTTAATGAAAATTTAGTAAACAATGGAATGGGCATTATCCTAGGCACTGGGTATTCAGTGATGAACAAGGTAGGAACACTATTATCTTCATGAACTAAAATTCTCTTACTCTGGTAAGTTGTCCTTGAACTCCCCAAATACAGGTTATGACTACTTATTCTGAACTCTTCTAGCATTGTGCATGTATCTCTCCTTTTTCTTTTCATAATGCACCATCCATGAATCCCACTGCCAAGCAGGCTGTATGACATATAGTTGGTACATAACAAATATTTATGATACAAAGAGTTAATGATTGAATGAATAAAAGCTACTAAAAATTCAGAACTGTTGAGTTCCTACTAGAATTTTATACCAAATTAGTTATAAAGCAGGAATATATTTAAATAAATCCTCAGATTTATTTAGGGGAATTTATTCAACAGTGGGGATATAGTTGTGAACAAGACAGACAAAGTCTCTGCCTTCACAGAACATATAGTCAACTATGGCAAACGAGCAAGAAATAAAGCAATGAAAATGCAGTGCTATGAGAGGCAAAAATTGTGAAGTGCCCTGAACCTAGAGTTTGGTAATTAAGAAAGGCTCCTTGAAGGACACATTGCCTAAGATGAGACCTGAAGGATGAATAGGAGATGACTAGCGAAAGACAGGGCACTAAGGCCTTGAGGCAAACCTATCATGATCAAAGAATTGAAGATGGTTTGATGTGGCTGGAAGTAAATGATGGTAGGTAGAAGTAAGGGATGGGGTATGGCAGCCTTCTTGCAAGCAGGAGAACAAATCAATGCATAAGAATGGCAGAGGAGAGAGGTAGAAGGAATCCGGATGTAGGACAAAAATACCAACTCCAGTTGGTCCAGTTCTGGATTTATTTATTTCTCCACTATTTATGGCGTGTTCTGTTACTTGCAAGGAAACATTTCAAACTGATAAATAAATAGTATTTAAACTTAAAAAAATTGTTTTATTAGAAAAATGAGATATTGGGGTGAAAATCCCATAAATGTCTGTCCTGCCTGACTGTATGTTACTTGGAATTTTCAAGATACAGTGCTCATAAATTCTTAGAGTCTTGGGATTTAATGAGACTTTAATGGTCACTTAGGAGGACTGTAGCCTTAGTCTAGGATATGATGGTATATTTTGAATCAAATTATGTAATTCATTTGGAGAATGCAATATCTATAAAGACTGTGAGTTTCTTGTCCTTAATCATTTATTTGAACTATTTAAATCAGTAAGACTTTCTTCCGAATTATATTTAAATATATAAATTTATATAACTATATATAGTACTGTTTTAGTGAAAAGATTAATGCATATGCTATTTATTATTATGCTCAAATAAATCCCCTTATCCCTCAAAAAACTAGAATACAGAAAAATTTTTCAGTTCATCTGGTGGCATAATTTCTTTCCTTCCTAAAAACAACAAGAACAACAGCAACAAAAATTTAGAAAAACACAAAACTTTAGAAGTTTTCATGAGTGTGCCTGATTTTTGTTAATTTTTGAAACAAAAATCAAAATATACAAAGTTATTCATAGCACTTTGATGGTTTTTATTAAGTATTTATATATTCCAACCAAATCAGTGCATTGATTAAGTAGGGGGAGGGAATCAAAGGTGACTACCTAAAAAATTAACAGGAATAATACATATTGTTAAATATATGCAGATAAAAGTCTCATAAATTCCCAAGAGTTATTAAATGTTTCAGTTACACAGAAACAAAGAAATATTGTCATAAGATGAGCAACATATGATTATTTTTTCCAAAATCTGAACAAAGGTTGGTTAAAGTTGGAAGCCATCTTATGTTAAAATGAGCCATTTGTAATATGGATTCAACATGGATGTTTTGATGGGGTGCTTTAGATTTGATATGGATTTAAAAGCTCTAAAATTCTCAAGGCTATTGTGTCTACTTATTATAGTTTTTATTCAGGTGAGGAAAAACTTATGAAACTTATGAAAATAATGATTAGTTGTTTTGGTTAAAGAACACTGAAGGAAGAATGTGGCAAAATTTAGGATAGAGAGTAAAACTATAATAAGAATTTTTTGAATATATTTTTGTAATTTCTTCTTTAGTTTGTGGTCTGATGTGAATAATAATAAAGCATTTGGCTGTTCAATTCCTTCACAACAATAAATTTAATCAGATCAATTTAATTACTCTCTCACACATTATTTAATTTGTCCATTCATTTATTTAATCATCAATCAAACTGCATATCTACTATGTGCCAAGCTCAAGGCTAAGCACTGAGAAAACAAAAGTGAACAACACTTGTTCCTGTTACCAATCCAGCTATCAAAAAGAGAGAAACCAATATAGGAAATAGACTAAAACATGGTGTCAAGGTGTTTTGTGAAAGAATAACGCAAGAAGCCATTCTAGAAATTCTTCTCTCTTTAAGTTAATATCAAATGACAAAACATGCTTAATTGTATTTCTATATCTTCCTACTGTATAACACACAAATCAAATTTTCAACACACATAAGCCATTATAAATCCCTCCCTCTTCTCAGTTTGAAGTGAAGCCATTCTCACAATTAATTATACAGGACAAAGGCCAAGAGGGAGAGGAAATGATGTGGGAGACTGGTTTTTATTAGTTTGTGATATAATGTAGCTAAGGAGCCACTGAAGGATCTGCTGCTGGGGGAAAGACTGATGGAAACAGGAAACAGAGTCAAAGCCTGTTTCAGCAATTTTATTCCTATATTTTCAAAAATATTTTTATTATCGCTCTCAACCACCCAAATCATCAGTAGTATCATTATCATGCCACTGTTGACAGTATATTTTTTTCTTTCATTTAAATTTTTGAAATACTGTTAAAATAATTTCTTTATACTTTGGAACTCTCATTTACATGCATTAAAGGGTACTTATTTAAGTGCTAATAATGCCCTGTGTTTTGTCATTAAACATAAAAGCATAGTATATTATATTTTAATAATTGAGTCTAATATTATCGATAAGGAACAGGAATACCTTAGTCTGGAAGCCATTTTTTCCAGAAATTATTATTCATGATGGCAAATACACAGATGTCTAACTATTCTAGGAGCCTACAGAAAGGACACCTAAGCCTGTCTTGGAGCATGAGGGAAGGCTTTTTTTAGATGTCACTGCATAAAATGAATCTCAAACTCTCCTTAGTAAACAGTTAGGCCTCGTGGTGGTGGGTGACCCAGGTGAGAGGGTCAGGAAGAGAACAGAGCCCTCCTGGCAGGTGGACAGCATGAGAAAGGCACATCCGTGAGAAAAACCATGGAGTGTGGGCCCCTTCCTTTTCTTGTAGATGTGAAGCTGGAAAAAGAGGCAGGATGCTACAACAGAGATATGAAACTTTATCCGTTGTCAGGCTTTTGCTTTGGAGAGCTCTTTCTAGCAGCTGTGAGGCAGATGGATTCAATGGCTCAGGTCAGCTGGCAGACAGCCTCCTTAGGTAGTGGGAACATCGGCCATTTGAGGAATGGTGAGAAATTCTGTGAGGACAGTGATAATACAGAAAAGAAGATTCAAAGTTGAAAAATATTTAAAAATAAAATGGGCAGGATTTAGAATGGGGTGATTGAATATGAGGAAGAGGTGAGGAAGAAGTAAGCAGCAAGAATAAGGCCTGGATCTTCAGATCATCGGTGTGAGAAGCTGGGTGCAGGATGTCCCATCTACAGAAGAAGATAGGCAGAGCAAATTTTAAGGAGAACAAAGAACAGTAAGGGCCTGGACCTATCAATTTCCTCACAATTTGTTGGAGCTAATGAATTCTTCCAGTGTGAAATATATATTTTCCACAGGTAATATACTTTTTCACCTAACATTGAAAGGTGATGTCTGTTTGCTGACACTTCAATCCAAGATCATTAATGAATTTAGATGTCCAGAATAAATAGATGTCTAGAAAATATTTGGAAAGAGAATATTTAAAATTGATTATGAAAATAGACAAATAAGTTTTTCATGTTATAATCAATTTCCCAAAAGCTTAGCCTGTTTAAGATGCTTCACGTATAGAGGTTGAACACATTTCTCACTTCAATAATAGCAGCAACTCTTTCAAAGTATTTGCTATGTGCCAGGCTGTCTTCTAAGTGCTTACTCATTACATCCTCTAACAACCCTATGTTATAGCTACACGGATTATTCATATTTTACAGATGAGGGAACTGAGGCCCAAAGTCACATACTACAGCAGCAGGGCTGTGATTCAATCCTTGACTGCCAGATTCTACACTCTGTGCTATTCATTATTACTCTAGGTTGCCTTTGCTCATTAGTATGGAATGGTCGTAATTTGGATGTTCACCTTGTGCATTGATGTCATCTTAACATGCAATTCAAGTTTAATTGTAAAAATGATGTAGTAATATCATCATTTTAAATTTTAAAAATTGTAGGACTTGAGATGCTGGTGGCCCAGGTAAGGAGTCTGGCTCTGCTCCCTCACCAGTTGAGGTGGGTGCTCCACCCACATCCCCTTGCAGAGATTGAAATCCCAGTCCCTGCTCATATCCAGAAGTATCTTTCAGTGATTACAAAGATTGAGTCTCACCTTACCACCGTGGCGTTTCTCTCTGTTCCTAGTTGGTAGAGCCTTTTTATTTATTTTGAGCACTTTAATGTATTTATTCAATTACTAATATTTAAACAAATATTTTATGTATCATTTCAATAGATTTGAAGCTGAAAGGAATGAATATACAAGGGCTTGCTCTATCTTTGAAAAGACATTTTTACCATCTTTCTAATCAAAGTAACATATAATCAGATATGTAAGTAAATCCTAAGTTATATATAGTTTGAGAAGTTTTAGGTTTACAGAAGAATCATGCAAAAAAGTACAGAGTTTCCATATACTCACCTTCCCCAGTTTCCCTATTATTAATATTTTGCATGGGTGTGGTACTTTTCTTACAATTGATGAAACAATGCTATTATCATTTTACTATTAGTACTAGTTAAAGAGTTTACAGTAAGGTTAATTCTTTGTGTTGTACAGTTCTATGGTGTTTTTTAAAAATTTTTATTGTGGTAACATATATACAACCTAGAATTTACTATTTTAACCACTTTCAAATATACAACCCAGTTGTGTTAATTATATTCACAATGTTGTACTACCATCACCACCATCCATTACCAAAACTTAAAAAAAAAACAAAAAAAAAACAAACAAACAGAATCTCCATACAAATTAAGCATTAATTTCCCTATTCCTCACCTCTATCCTGGCACATGATAACCTGTATTCTGGTTTCTGATGCTATATATTTGCATATTCTAATTATTTCATATAAGTAAGATGACACAATATGTATCCTTTTGTGTCTAGCTTATTTCAGTCACTGTAGTTCATTTTATCATACATATTCTTCATATTTCAGAGGATTGGCAAATCCTCTAAGCAAACTCATAATGGTGGGTCACAAAACACATCTGGACTTGAGAAACTATCAGAGAAATCACCAAATTTGAAAGGGGATTTAGAGAAGTATAAAAGGTTGAACTCTTTTTTAATGGGAGTTAGAGAGATCTTTTCAGGAATCTATGGATAAGAAAGCAAGGAAAGATTTCAGAACATATTTATTTGTACATATTTTTGTTCTTCTCAGTACAAACTTAGGTACCACTATCCTATATATATCTGGAGACTTGAAGAATAATAAGAGCTATTGTTTATTGAGTACTTACTATTTGAGCAGCACTTTTCTAAGAACTTCATAAATTTTAATTTCCTTAACCTTCAAAAAATTTGAAGTATGCAGAAGCATTATTCCCATTTTACAGATGTAGATATAGAGAATTAACTAGTTTATATAAGGCCACACAGCTGATACGTAATGGAATCTTTTTAAGATTTTCATCAGAAACCTTCTTTCCTATAATGTACTAACATTGATTTGAGAACATAAAGCTATTTTTTCCCAAAAAGAAAATAAAGTGCAACATAAACTGTGGCCAGCAGAACTTATTTGGATATAAATCATGACATGCTAAAAATATGACAAAACCTCTTATTACTTGTGGGAGAAGTTTAATGAAAAATTTGTCTGCTGGAAATACGGCAATCACAGTTTTTCCAGTAAAAAATAAAAACACATGGCCTGAATTTAGGGTAGACCATTGAAATAGAAACTGCTCCATTTTTTTAGATGTATATTCTCCATAGCCTAAAGTGACAAAATTATAAGGCTACATAAACTGTTTTTAGGGTGTTTCATCATGTTTTTTATTTTGGCAAAATAAAGATTTTATTTGTTCCTTTCTTTTTCCCCATAAATTATCCAAGGATGTTTAGGCTAATTAACTTACTCAGATAGTTTAAAGGTAGTGATGATGGATTTATTTCTGTCCTTCCACAGTACTCAGGAGAAAAACTCAACATCATGGCACAGGTAGTGTATTGTTAAACAGAAAGAAAGGCAAGGGCTTCTTTTCCTAATTTAAATTAGCACATGATAGTCATTGCTTTTATTAATATCCATAAAGCAGAGATGTGGGCTTTATTATATATAAAAGAAGAAACAAATGATACAACCACTTTGAAAAACAGTTTGACAGTTGCATCTTTTTATTGTTGTTGTTAGACACCTACAATAATTCCAGTACATTCCACTTTATACCATATTTCATTAAACCAGCCTTTCTACTGTTGGATATTTACCCAAGAGAAAAGGAAATAAATGTCCATAAAAGACTTGTAAGCAAATATTCATAGAAACGTTATTTATAATAACCCAAAATGGCAGGTGGGGGAGGTGGGAGAAAAACAAATAGCTATCAACAAATGAACAGATGAACAAATTGTGGTATATCCAAACCTCATAGTACTATTCAGAAATTTAAAAAAGAATGAAATGCTGACACATGCAACATGAAGGAATCTCAAAATAATGATTCTGAGTGAAAGAAGCCAGGTGAAAAAAAGTGTTCACACTACATGAATCCATATAGAAAATGCAAACTATGCCATGTAATAGAAAACAATTAGTGGTGACTTGGGATATGGAGCACAGCAGGTAAGGGCAGGAGGGAAGAGTTACACAGCAGCACAAGGAAACTTTTGTAAATAAATATGTTCAAAATCTTTGCTGTGGTGATACATATAGAGAAGTGTGTGTGTGCCAAAACTTATCAATTATACATCTTAAATAGGTACAGTTTATTGTATGTCATTTAACTTAAATAAATCTGTTAAAATTTTTTAAAATTAAATTAAAAATAGAATCAATGTAAACTGCCATTTAAAATCCTTTTAGTAGGCTTAATTGTGTGTCATCAGTAATAAAGCTACATTTGCTCTTTGATATTAGCTACTAGAGTACAACTATTCTGTTGTTTAGTTAGTTGGATGAAAATAAATCTAAATAATTTTTAAAAGTGAGTTTCTTTCAATTGCCATATGACATCTGACAAATATATTTTAGAGATTATTGCTGCCATAATTTTCTTACAAACTATTTTTAAAGTGGATGTTTCATGTCCTCTAATAAGAGAAAACTGCATTTCAATAAATCATCCCCATAGCCAGCTTTCTTTGCTACAAGATTATTAAATTATTGATTGTTCTTTTCCAGAAAGTCATTTTAAATTACTGTTAATTTCCAGAAATGGACTGATTGTACTCTCATTCTTTTATCTATTTGTACAGAAAGAAAAATGGATTACCCCATACCCCAATACTCTCATTTCATAGTCATTGTAGCCCAAAGATCATCAATTATATCAACCTAATGACTATCCTTAATGGTTAACAAACACTGATTCAATAGCTGGACAATCTTATCTGGAGCCTACCTGAGGGGACAAAGAATCATAGAAACCATGGGCTCCATCTAGTGGCATTTTTCCCAGTTGGTATTATGGTTTTAAATCAAGCATTAAGCTTTCTGTTCAAAGCCATTGCTGTTATTTAAAATTTTTGAATGATACTTATCAAAAACTCTTTTCTGTTTAAATTAATATTATTCAGTAGAGTTCTCTCACTCTTCTAATTATACAATCTTCCTACTATGTTGCTAAATATAATGCTTTAATTTGATTTATGCTAAATAGAAAGGAAAAGAAGATCTTTTTTAAATGACAAGAAAGTAGAGAACTGTATTTGTTAGCATTTTTTTAAAAGACCAACTCATGATCCAGTCTGTATAATCTCTACAATTATGTCTGAAGGAGTGTGTAAAAGAAATGAATCTAAGGATTCTATAATGTAGATTATCCAAAGCAGTGTTCTCATGATCATGGTTTTAACTTCTCTGTAGCTTTTTATACATGCAAACTATTGCTCTTTGAGACATAATTTCTTCATCAGAATATCATATTTTTTTATTGAAGATTTTTTGTTAAATGTGGCTAACACTGAGATCCAATAGATATTTAAATGATAATTAAGATATCTGAGATGATCCTACATTTTGCTCACTGGACAAATAAGACTTAGGAATTCATTGTATGCAGCTCATTGAATAAGCACATTCCACCTCCACAGGGCCAGACCACTAGAAACATGTGGGTTACCTGAGATGTCAGGGAGGGCTTCTAAATACCCTACAAAATTTCTAGGAGCATATCTTAAGCCAGGAACCAGATACTTATCCCCAACCTCTTTCACCTGTGCTTTAAATGCTTCACATTTCCTCCCCATCATCCTCTCCACTCATTGGCCTACGCTCATGCACAAGTGTGTGCATGCACACACACAGCCTTCCTGGTTTTGTGATTGTCAATAGAATTCACTCAGCCTTTTAGCTCATATCAACAGGAGAGAATGATGGAAAGATTTCCAGAGCAACCAAAAGGGGCAGAGGTTTGGTGGAGGAGTTCACTCACAGTGAGGGCAATCCTTACCTCTTTCTAGAGCCACCTTGAGTCTGCAGCGACTAGTGCTGCTAGTGCCACGAACTGTCAAGCTCACCGCACGTGGCTCTGAGCAGACAAAAATGTAGCGGGTTGTCTACATTCTCAGAGCCCTGGTGAAGGTGCTGCTTCTGAGAGTTGCACATCTCTAAGCAGAGAAGTGATGCTAAGGCCCCATCAGTGAGAGGAAGGATGATGGCAGGGTGGTGATGGAGAAGAGCCAGATTCATCCATATCCCACCTATAGGTGTAGTGTCTGGCATGCCACGATAATGGCTACGGCCAGAAAAAGGAAGACTCATGTCCCCTACTCTACCACTGAGCTGTTGTATGACAGTGGGACAGTTTCGTTTTGAGGTAAAAACTAAAATTAACTTATTTTGCCCCTAAAATTTACACGAATATTGTACATGTTTTGCAACTTGATTTTTTTAAATCAACTTTGTTTTTTAGATTTTCCCATGTGGATACAGGCAAAACTATATAATTTATTTTTGGGTAATATTCCATTGTATGAATAAACAGCAGTTTATTCCCCCACCCCCCAAGTAAAATAAAATAAAACTAACAGAATTTTCATTTTTTTTTTTCCTGAATTGGCCTTTGTGTGTTAAAAAAAAAAAATTAAAAGCTGATCACTAATAACTTAGGAGAGGTGTATCTTAGAAAAAGCATGCTTTTCTCATAATAACTTCAGGTACAGGCTGACCATCTTTATGGAAATGAGTATGTGCTCCACACCTTTTAAGGACGGGTCTAAGATTACACACTGTGATCCACCACAAAACATTTGGAGACATGTATGATCTAAGAAGGGGACCGCAATACCGGCTTTCTTCCATACCTCCTTCTTTGTTCATTATTCCAACTAAGGAAATGAAGTATAAACACCAAATATATGACTTCAAGCCAGTATTCACAATATTGAACATTTATTTGATGTAGATATTAGGAGTCATATGCAAAATCTAACTATGTGCACATGTTTTGTGGGACACACAGGAGCCATGTGGTTCTGGTTAGTGGTGATTTTAAATGAGAGTCTAGAAGCACATGGCTTTGAGTATGGTTGCCATAGAGACAAATAGGCAATTTATAGAGTCCCAAACATAAAGGACTAATTTTAATAAGTTCCATCAAAAAGCAATATAACATTGCAGTTGATAGTACAGGGTCTGGTGCCCGGCTGCCGGGGTTCAAATTCTTTCTCTGTAAGAGATTGTATGTGTGCCCTTGGACAAATCAATTAATTTCCATCTACCTTAATGTTCCTATCTATAAAACAAAACTGTCATAGAACAAACATGGTTGTTATGTAGCTTAAGCAAATTGTGATAGTATAAGGTTATAATATATAATTTAATATATAATAGGTAGTATATATATTAACAGCAACCAGCACACAGTGAGTGTACATCTTAGCTGTAATTAATCCAAGTAGGTAAGTAGTTATTAAGACCTGTAATTTTTGATGACGTGCTCTGCTAAAGACATTTGTATATTTGAAAGAGATCTTTTATCAGACAGCTCTATTGCTTATCTTACGCCTCTGTATACATCATTTTCTCAGTATATAAATGAAGACAGCTTCTTTGCCCCTTCTCCATCTTCTTGGCTCTAACAATTACTGACATATAATCTTGTTCCCTTCTATGTTGACTCTAGATTGCAGAGGACAAGGAGCATTAAGCTATTTTGTTTGCAAGAGGGCTTACATAATGGAATCTTATTGTAAGAATATTTGCGGAAGTCAGAGAAACACAAACCTCACCCCTTCATCAACAGGAACTTTTCTAGCCTGCTGTTGAAATGGTTCTATTATACTCCTGAAGTCTTCCCCTATTTAAGGGTTTTCTCTGTTCCTGTAACAGCTGGTTCATTCCTTCCTAATTTTCTCATTCAAATTCAGGAAGCTGAAAATAGCTTTGCTAAGGATCATTGCCTCTGTGGGACAAGTTTGACAACACCATGCTCCTGAGACCATTCTTGAGATTGACTGTACCTGGTCAAAGGCCAGCTCCCTGTGCCGGGATTATCAAACGTCCCCCCCATCAGAATCGCCTGATGGGCTTGTTAAAACACAGATTACTGGGCCCCACCCCAGTTTCCAATTAGTAGTTCTGGGATGATTTGCATTTCTAAACAGTTCTGTGGTGAGGCTGATGCCACTTTTCCAGGGACCACACTTTAGAAAACCTGCCTGAGAGCAAAATCAAGGCTTGCTCAAGAAATAATTTAGACTGCTTCTCTCTGCAGGGGATATGAGAAAAGTAGTTTCCTTAGAAGGGGCAGGAGGCATGACAGGCGCTATTATTACAGCATCAACTAAGTTATATCTCAAAAAACCTGATTAAAATGAAAATCTAGATAAAGGAGGCATTCTCCTCCTACAAAAAAAAAACTGAGTTTCCCTGAATCAGAATTGTAACCTTGTTCCATGCCTTCACCGGTCTCTTAACCAAGGTTAGTTTTTGTTTAACTTACAATGTTCTGATCTTTTTCTAGAAAAGGGCTCAATTTCATCTCCACTCTGTTAGACATTATCTATTGGATTTCTCTCAAGCTACATCCAGAAACCTTTCTTTCAGTATTTCAGAATACTGTATATTCATCTTAAAAACATGGATAGGAAGTTCATATCATATTAGTCATTTATCAGTAAACATTAGAGGAAGGATGACACAAAAAAAGAATTTTTAACGTAAATGATGATATATGGATCTTACTATATCCAGAATTGATGTTCCTTTCACCTCTGGTTCTCTAACTTTATCATTCATTTGTTTAATCAGTGCAATAGTTCATAAATAATTTTTAAGCAGTGGAAGCCCTTCTCCTAATTAATAGTTTGCTTTACTTGAAATGAATGCAGGGAGCCAAGATCTGGTCAGGGAGCCTTCTCACAAGGCCTCTCATCCTATCCCTAGGCTCTAAGGAACCCAATTTGAATCCTCCAGTAGGACGGAGAGCATGAATGTTTGGCAAATGGATTATTAATCTTTTGCATCTTTCCTTTCCTTAGCAACATGACTTTAGGCAAATGTTCCTTCTGAGAATCAGTTTTCTTATCTAAAAGTGGGATTAGCAGTCCCTTGATTAATGTATTATTATAATAAACTCAGGTATACAAAAGTTCCAGGAATATAGTAGGTTTCATAAATATTAGTTCCCTCCTCTCCACGTTGCCTTTCTTCAATTGGAAAAACTGTGATATACAGAAGCATAAAATTTAACAATTTGTTTTTCACAGGTGGACAAAGTTCAAGGTAAAGCAATGTAATCATGCTTTACATGTAATCTAACCTACAGTTAGAATTCTCCGAATTAGGTTTCAATTCAAGAGGATGTTTTTTTTTTAACCCCTGAAGTATGAAAAACATTAAAAAAATTGAAATGAACTTTCTTCCTTTATGCCTTGTCAAATAAAAGATAATCAAAACATATGCTTTCCAGCCCTCATAAACTGCAATTCAATAACACTTTAATGTTTATGGACATCCAATGTAGAAAAAGTACTTTTTAAAAATTTTGATTTCAATGTAAAAACTCAGAAGGAAAATTCAAAATTGAACAATTTTTTCTTGATTAAGTTGATGATGGACAGGTTTTAAGGAAACTCCTCATTTGGAGCTACCCCTCAGTTTTCCCCAGGTTCTCCACTTGCAGTATACAGTCATACCTTGGTACCTGACTGCTTTGAAACTCGTTGAATTTGGCACTCAGTGCATTTTGTCATGAAAATTTTGTCCTGGTACTTGTTGTTTGTTTGGTACATGACACGCAAACTGGAACTTGTCAGTGTTGGTTGCCTCGTGACTTGCTATCCTGTCCAGCCTAAACAAAGGGTCATGCGTTAGTCATGAGATAGCTCATGCCCTGTGCATATCCCATTGTGGTTTTATCTTACTTTCTGTGGTCTTTTTGCATATTTTTGCATTTTTTCCCCTCATCATGGGTCCTAAGAAAATGAGCAGTGGTAGAACTGAACAGAAAAGAAAATTTCTTTGCACCACCATTGAGGGAAAAAAAAGAAATAATAGGTAAATATGAGAGCAGTATTCCCATTGCTGATCTTGCTAGGGAATACGGTATGCCTAGAAAAATGGTCTCCACCATCATTAAGAATAAAGAAGCGATAAAAAAGGCTGACATTGAAAAAGGAGTTAAAGCAGCAACAAAGCAAAGTTCCCAAACACTGGAGGAAGTTGAAAAGCTGTTATTAATTTGGGCAAATGAAAAGCAGTTAGTGGGTGACAGTGTATCTGAAGCCATGATATGTGAAAAAGCAAAAGTGTTGCATGCCGATCTTTTGAAAAACAAACAAGAACCAAGTGAAGAGAGTGTTGAAGTTTTTAAGGTCAGCCACAATTGGTTTGATAATTTTAAAAAGAGGACCAGCATGAATTTGGCATGAAAGAATTTGTGGCCAGAAGCTGTGACTCAGAGAGACTTCGAAGGGTTTGAGGCTGACCCCAAGCCTGCAGGTACAGAGGGTACAGTTCTGCAGGATATTGTGTCTTTGGGTCAATCCATGGGTCTGGTGGTTGATGCTGTTGATGTTGAGGAGTTAGTGGAGGAACATCGTGAAGAGCTCAGCACTGGGGAGCTGCAGGAACTACAGAAGGAGCAGCAACAAGTAGTGGCTGAACAGATTTCTTCAGGTGAGGAGGAGATAAGGGAGGATGTCCCCAGTTCCTTGGCAAAATAAATGTATGCAAAATGGGCAGAAGTTCAAAACTTTGTGAATAAGTACCATCTGGACAAAGCTCTGACAAGCAGGAATGTGAATTTATTGAATTACAAATAATTTCACATTTTGGGGGGAATTCTGAAAAGAAGACAGAAGCAGTCCTCATTGGATAAGTTTTTAGTGAAGGTGACAATGAGTGTGTCAGAGCCTGTGGTGCATATTGTAAAAAGGCAGAAAAGAGAAAGAACACTTGAAGTGCAAGTGCCCGACGTTTTAATGGGGAGAGTGGGGGGACTCTCCTTCCAAGCAACACCTCATGTAACCTCATGTAACCTCTCCTCCTCACCACTCTCCTCCCACCATTCCATTAGGCCATGCAGATAAAGTGAAGTTTTTACTTTATTTAATCTAAATATTTATTAATTTTTAGGGTTATTTCCCATGTAAAGTAATGATATACAACCCTATCTTTTTACATATTGCCTTAAAAATGTGCATTGTCTTTGGGTTGGGAATGCATTAAATTACATTATTCCATATGGGAAAAATTTGTTTGGTACTCATTTTTGGTACTCATTGTGCCTCCAGGAAGCAATTAACAATGAGTACCAAGGTACAATGATTGGTGTGAACAAGAGGCAAACCAAGGATCTCATCAAAGGTCTCAATACAGTCTGGCTGAAGATACAGGAAGACATCTAAAAATGGGCAAATGTTTAGAAAAATCCAAAATGAATATTTTATATTTGCACCTGTTTGTGATTATTTGCACAGCTAACTGGCTATATTAAATGTATATTATGGATTAGAGATATGGTATTTTTTAGGAAAATGACTTCTTGACATGATGGTAAGGAGCCATACTCCTACCTCTATATTAGGGAAGTTAAAATTCAAACATCAAAGGCAATAATATTTATTTCCCTGTCAATGCAAGAGGCACACTCTTGCATAGAACTTCTCTGTTCACCATGTCTTGAAGTCTCTGAATTACGCTACAAATCACGGCCTGGGACAAAGTCAATTGTAAAGTAAATAAGCATTCTCTTTGGTGTATTTTGGCATCTCAGCTATTTCTGCACATCTACTTTGTCATTTGTAAGCCATTTTTAAAGAGAGCAAGCATGTTGAGGTCCAATGTTTTGTTCTCCAGACAGAAAATGGAACCAAATCACGCACCTTTGCTGTTGGGAGAACCAGCCAGCTAAGTACTGCGTAGTGGATGTTCAGATCATATGTATGCAACTTTCTACTGCACCTCATCCCTTCAGAAGTCCCTCTGGGACCTTCCACTCCACCAATACTCAACTTGCCCTATTCCCAATAATTCCAGGGGTTCTTAAACATTTTTATTCCACAGACCCCTTTGCCCTTCAGGTGAAAACCACAGACCCCTTCTCAGAATGCAGCGGCAGATAGTTTTATGACACTCAACATTGGAGGTCAGAGAAATTAAAGATAATAATTTGACTTTTTTCAATTCAAGCTCATGGACTCCCTGAAATCTTTCCACAGACCCCTTGGTGCGTGGACCCCTAGTTAAGAACACCTGCAATAAACTAACCCATCTCTACCTACAGCACCAAGCTGTAAAATTGCTCTTGTGTTTACAATACCAGGAAATAGCATTGCCAAGTACCTAGCATTTCAGCCTGGAACTTACCTCTGGCACCTCCCTCTTCTTCACTCTATTGTCAAATCTATAGTCAATTCTATCTCCTGTGCACCCTATAAGACTCAGTCCCCTTCTCTCCATCCTCAGAGCCACCGCCTTTGATCAGCTTCCTAATTGCTCCCCTGCTTCCACTCTGCAACCAGATCAACTGTTTAAAATGCAAATTATTTAACAGTTTTAAATACCTTCCCATTGCCTCGAGGTTAAAATCCAATTTCTTTAGACCCTCCATAGTATAAACTCTGCCTTCCTATCCTCATATTCTTTTCCACTTTTTTTCTCTTCTTGGCAATATGGAATTCTTTCATTTATTATGAATTGAAATCCTGTCTCTCCTTTGTACTGAAATAATTTATATCAACTGATCTGGCTAGTCCCATTCAAAGTTCAAATTTCAGCAAGATATTATTTCCTCAGGGATGCCTTACACAATTTGCTCTACCCAATCACCACCACTACCACCAACACGCACACATACACACACACACACACACACCCTAGACTAGATTTTCTGGTTATATGACCTCACACAAAACTGTGATTTCCCTTCCTCCTATTTATAACTATACAATTACTTAGAAACAGTATATGTTTTGTGATATTCATAAGTCCCAAGCCTACTCCTACATTAATAGTTTGTGAAGTATATGCTGATCCTCTAGTCCCAACTCACAATCAATCACTTTACTACATTCTCACCACTTGCCATTTTTTAAAATCATTCACCTGCCTCTTCTTACTAGCAGAGATTAATTACTTTCATTGCATTTGCAATAAACAGCAATGGAGATTGAAATGTTTGTAAAAGATCTCAAAAATAAACAAGGCAAGCACACCATACGCAATACAATGGCAGAGACTAATATGAACTGCCCATAACCATGGACACCTATTGTAATAGATGAGGCTTGGTTTCTTTTGTATCTATTAATGTGATACTATCAACAGGCTGTTCTGTATTAAAGAATTGAGCCCTCTCCTCACCTCACCCCTTAGCTCCCTACAATCCCATTATTTCCATGGCTTATTCACTGGCTATTTTGACAGAATTCAAGATCACTGGTTAGGGTGTCCTTGGCCCCAGGCAAATATATTTTATGGGCCTGCCATCTATATAGATGATTTGATTAAGAAGAAAAGTCATAGGCCCAGGTGAGATACAGTGATTTATTGATGAAGGTTAAAAATAATGGAGAAAGAAGAATCATGAAGATTCTTTATTGTTTCAAGGTACCATCTCTTCCTATCTTGAACTAGTAACAATTTATTATACCTCTTTTTCTTTCTTTCTTTTTGACAAATGTACCATTTTTAGCCAATTAATTTCATATCTCTCACCAGAAGAAAAGGTAGCCACACTGTTATTACTCACAACTCCATGGTTCTTTGGAAGCTGTTTGTATTGAAACAATATAGTTCTTTATTTATTATTTATTTGCTTCTTTTTACATCATTACTCATAATTCTATGGTAATGCTCATGAATATTGACTTCCAATGACTCTCAAAGTATATTATTGAGCTTCATTGTTAATACTACAAATGTGGAAACAAATGTGAATGATCATTCATCCTCTGCCCTCATTAAATTTATTTTGCATAGCTTAGAACAATATATCTTCCAACCAGGTCTTTTCTTGAGCTCTATAGGCCATAATCACTGTATTCTTCATATGTGAACTTTTTCCATGGTACCCTGGCTTTCCACACACCACCCTCAGGTGGGAGATTAGACAAGGGAAGGCTTGAGAAGGAGCCTGAATTACACAAGGAATTTCTGTCCCTTAACAGACACAAGAAACAACTGACTCAGGAGAGCCCAATATTCTCTTGTAGAGAGGAGAGGCTATTAATTGGAGAGTCTTGGTGGTCTTGTGAAGCAACTGTCTAGAAAACCCTTGGAGGATGTGATGGTTAATTATATGTGTCAATGTGGTTAGGCTATAGTGTCCAATTGTTTCTTCAAACAGTAGCCTAGATGTTGGTGTGAAGGTGCTTTGTAGATGGGATTAACATGTACATTCAGTTGACTTTAAGTAAATGAGATTGCCCCTGATAATGTGAGTGGGCCTAATCCAATCAGTGAAGGTCTTAAGCGTGAAAGCTGAGGTTTCCTAAGGAAGAAATTCTGCCTCAAGACTATAAAATCAACTCTTCTCTGAGTTTCCAGTCTGCTGGGCTTTCCCTATGGATTTTGAACTTGCCACAACTGCATGAGTCAATTACTTAAACCAGTTGGTCCTATTTCTCTGAAGAACCCAGACTGAACAAAGAAGATAAGCACAGCAATCTGCAGAGGGCTAGTAGACACATGGCCAGAGGCAGCAGAGACAGTATAGTGAGCTCCCTGGGTGCCAGTGGTGGGGCATGGGGACCGACACAGGGTAAAGTATGACTGCTAGCAAACTTGCACCCTTGGAAGCTATAGACTAGAGGCATCATCATGGTCAGATCACAGGTAGGCAAGGGTCCTCACACATAGATCAAACCAAAGGGTGGACATTGGACTCATCCTGTGCCTGATGTGAATGAGAGTCACTCAAAATCAGCATGCCAGTACCATTCCGGTGATGTATCTCATAAAATCTCATGAGAGGAATAGTACATTGGCCAGTAGAAGTAATCTGTTGCCAGTTCATCCTCCTGGAATGAGGACCCAGCCATTAGCTCCTGGGAGAACCCATAAGCATTGGTACTGAAGCTTCTCCATGCATCTGATCAACCCCAAGTTTGTGTGTGTGGGTGTGTGTGGGGAGGGATGACAAAGGACATTATAGGATTAGGGAGCATGCCAAAGAGGAGAAACAGAGACCAGAACCAGGGCACGCCACCAGAACTGTACTACAGGCCTCTGCTGGTCTCAAGCACTGGGGAATGAGGGGTGGGGATCTAAAAAACTTTGAAGAAGCACTCAATAAGGCAGAATCTTTGAGGCTATGCCCAGGCTAGCTTCCCCACATCCTGGGGTCGAAGGGACTAATGGAAGCCCAGCCTCTCAAATTTCCTCCCTCAAGCTCAAATGGCTAAATTTAGAGTGGAACAAAATCACTAAATGGGTTAAGAATCTTTGTCCACACACTATAAAATGGAAAAAGCACAGTTCCCAAATTTATATCTTGTCTGTCCAGCCAGTCATAGCTTCAGGTCCAAATTAGAAGTGGTCCTAACTCTAATGTGCTGAGAGAATCTCATTGGCTCAGCTTTGATTAGCTGCCTTCATGTGATCCAATCAGCTATATCCAAGATGAGGTCATGCAACAGAAACAAAAAGCCCAGGACTACATTCCTGTATTACAAACAGGGATGTTAAAGAAGAGAATGTGGTGGCTCGCTATGTACTCACCCACCACGGACTTACTCCACAGGACCACCTGTCTCCCAGTTCCCAGATAGCTGGAATTCTCTGGCAATACCCAATATATCTAGGTCCCTATTGCCACCTCAAGAACCACCAAATGGTTGCAGAACAACACTTGATGCAGTACCCCAAAATTCTTCCATTTTGCTTCTTATTTGAAATCTCATTTCCCTTTTCCCTTCAAAAAAGAAAAAGATAGAGGGTTTTTTTCTTTCTCCTTACATAGGATGCCATCCTATTTAGTCTCAAAAATGCTTTCCATTTTATAAGGAAATGCTAGTCATCTGAACTTTATTTTATTCCCTATTTATTATAATGCCTTTAAGACTGGCATCAGTCTCTAATAAACTGGATTAGAATCCAATCTGTCTTTACCTCTGATCAAACCAAGAATATTGCCTGGCAACAAAGGTTCCTAACCTTGCCTTTTGCTACAGAGGAACCTCTTCAGTGTCCGGTACTCTGAAAATTGATAGGATGAAGTGAAGGAATGAACATTTTTCTACAGTACTGAAAATTATTAGTACAATTGACTTGGCTATCAGGCATTTGAAAACATCCCCCTGGCCATTCCTCCTATGAGCCTTTTCACTTCCTTGTGATAGTGCAACCTTAGTAGACCCTCCCAAAACTACCCAACTGACAGGCCTAGCAATAACTGAAGTGGGAGAGAATAAATGGCTTAAACACTCAGGAAATGGCTATCTGCTGTGACAAGAAGTGGTTTGGCTGTCTTTTCTGTTACTACTTCATTTTAACAAGGCAATACAAAGTTTTAGAATACAGTTTACTGAAAGGTCTCCTTTAATTACACTTTTCCCCTCCTGGTTTCCCACCTCCACCACAACCCAGAAACTTAGCTGAAGTAGAAGAAAACTGTCATCAGCCAGCACTGTTTTCATTCAGCTGCAGAGCTGCAAAATTCTTCATATATGCTGTACGTCCATTCAGCAGCTCTTCTTCATTTCACTTTGCTCCCTCTTCCTAGACATTGAAACCTCTTCCAAAAGACATTTTCCCTCTTTGCCAAACTTGCCATATGTTAGACCAAAGAATTATTCTCTGAACCCTGTGGTTTTAAATTTTATAGATATGCAAAACAATGCTTCTTTTTTATTCCTATTTGTTTCAAACAATTAATATAGAAACCAATTCCTTTCTCTTCCTGACTCCTTGGATCTCTTTCTCTGTCCCATGCGCGTGCTTTGTGATATTATATATTTTAAAACAACTTGACACTACACTCTTTTTAGCTTTTGCACTGGAAGCCCCAAATCTCATTTTTCTAAAACACTTTCTGAACATTATCTTATCTAATGCATGCATAAATCCTCATAATATCTTCCAGAAGCAAAAAAGAAAGCAGGTGCTAGTTAGCTGAAAGAAAAGGCAATATTTTCTAAGATTTAAGTATAACTATTTTAAACTATAAAAACAAATAATATTTCATTTATCAATGTATCCACTAGATGGCGCGCTATGCCTCCATATTTATTTTTATGGGGAAAAAAAACGGCATCTTGTCATTTTGTGGCTAATGGTTTTATTTTGAGTGGAACACATTGTATTGCTCCATTTATTTTCAAATCCTAGTCTTCTGATGCTCTGTAAAGTTGTTATAAACAAGGACAGAAAAAGTCGTCATCAAGTGGGTACCTGTAACCATGCACCTCACTAAGATTTGTTTTATGATTACAAGCACATATATACATTAAATTTGATAAATTCAAGGAATACTAACACTGATTTTTACTATCAGAAATATTCCAATTTTCTGAATGAACAAAAGACTACTGGAAAATTATTCTTTCAAAAAATTAATATATATAGCCAGTCTCACTTTATTTCCTTACAATCAAAGGCAGTCTGATGCTTAAGGAAGATATAATGACACAAAAGCAGAAATAATAGTTGGTATAAAATTGCATTCAGTTTTCAATTAAATGAAAAATAAGGTATCAATTCTATAAAGAATTCAAAAATGCATTATGATTTTAATACCAAGTAGATTCATTAATAAAAATAGAATATTATGGAAAAAATTACTATTATGATGATATATTTATGATGTAATAATGATATAAGGTTAATAGGAAATAAAATACTATCCCACTAGATATTTCTATTTTTTAGACTTTACCAGAAACTTTAATAAGCTTAAATAATTTTAACTTTGACTGCAAGTTCAGAAATGGCTACAAACTCTTTCATTTCTATTTCTATTCAAAGGTCTAAGAATGGGCCTAAGAATGTCTTGATTATATCCATAAGCAATGGTAAGGTGAGTAATGGTTTGGATTTTCTTGTAAATGATAGCTAAATATCTTTTTGAAGTTTCCAAACCTAAGAACATTTATATTACTGTTCTTTTGAATAAAGACCTGCCAGTGTTTTCAAATGCACTGCACTACTGAACCTTAGAAATATATGCCACTCTCCAATAGAAGTTTCACTCGTTTGATTAAAATCTCTGACCTGGTAGATTTAAATCTGTGCCTTGCAGCTTGCTGGGAATGTCCCGGAGGCCTGTGAGGAGCGTCTGCATTGGCACTGGGAAGGAGGTCTGGACTCAAAGCACTCTTTCCTACTTTAGCCAGAGTATAGAGACTTTTATCCCTTTCTCATACTTGATAACCCCTTTCATTTAAACAATGAATTCTGCTGCTAAAAAAAATGTCGGAATCTTCTGCTCTGTTTAAATATGAAGCAAAAAGTCATTAGGTATAGAGTAGGAGTAAGTATTCTATTTTTGACAATGAAAAAAAATTGGCTTAATCTGTTTAACTTGGTAAAAATAAAATGAATAATTTTGTGCTGAAAAAAAATCAAAGCTACATAGCAGCTATTATATAAAAAAGCAAACTTGCTTAACTGGATCTGTTTTTTCAGCCATTTTTTTTCAATTCATTTTGTTGTCATTGCACATGACAAATACACCCATGCAAAGAAAACCAAGGAAAGCAAGAGATTTAAGATGCAGTTAAAAAAAAAAAAAAAAAAAAAAACCCGTATGCCTAATATTGGACCTAGTTCTGAGATAAGGGATTCAGAGGAAGATGATTTATTCACATGCATATAGATGTGTGAATAAGAGCCTGTCCACATTAATGGGGCATGGCAAAGTATGAGAGCTGGGTCTTCGAGACATTGTCTTGAAGCATGACAGATGCACAATTCTTTAGCCACATCTTTCTGTGTTTAAGTGCTTATGTTCTGCTTCTATTACACAGATCTCACATCAGTCTTAAATTAGTTCAGAGACATGAGATGTCATTTAAGGAGGGAAAATCTGACATGTTAATGTGTTAGTGCATGCTATATCATAGAGTATATTCCAATTGTTGGGAAAATATACATAAAATATGAAGAAAACAAGACTACCTAAGAAACATCATTCGTTAGTGTAACCAAAGCTTCTGAAACAAATAAATCCCCAGATTTCAGGGGATTAACCACAAGGGGAAATTATTTTTTACTCCTGTAACCATCCAGTATGGATGTCTTCGTCAAACTATTTCTATTTTGTGAGTCTGCTAACCCTGGGAGCCTTGGGATCCTTTGAACACTGACAGTAGAAGAAAAAAGAGAGAAAGCAGGGAAAGTTTGCCCATTTCTTAAAATAATTTGGCCTGGAAGTGACATTTATTGGTAACACCTAGTCATGTGGCCACACTATGTGCAAAATGGCTGGGGTGGGAGGGCACTTCCCAAAGCACTACACGGTGAGAAGGAAAGTAAGAATTTAGTAGATGGCTAACTATAACGGACATAGTAAAAATGTAAAGGGTAAAATAATTTATTTGGTTAAATAGAAGAAACAAAATGCCCGGAAAACCTAGATACATGCACTTTGCAGAAATTTTAAATGAATATTGGTTCTAATATATGTATAGTTTGATTCCAGCATGCCACAGGTACAACTCTGAGATTTTGTTGATGCTCTGCATTTGATTTAATTCAACTAAACAGATTTTTATTGCTTGCCTTCTGTGAAAAGGTATTTAAAATGACACATCGATCAAGAGCAGATCCACAGCCCTGAAATGTCTTGCCGAAGATGTTCCCTCCCCCCTCAGACATGCGCACATACACACACACAACTTCCCTCTCTTTCTTATATCTCTTTGTAGATACTAGTTTATGTGGGGGCTAAGGAACTGCTTGTGGAGAGAACTATGATTGTGTCATATTGGGCTGAGACACACGTGATTATATATGAAAAACTGGAACTTAAGGAGGCACAGAAACAAAAATGTAAAGGGATTGTGGAGCCTCTAAGAACTTGAATTCTGAAGTGGGTCCAGGTATAGGTTCAGAGATTAATATGCTCTTGTTAATAAGACATTGGAGGTTAGCCCAATATTTTGAAATCCAAGCACCCTATGATACAAGGGTTTGTGGGAAGTGAAAAAATATACTTAAAGTGATAAAAAATGGATAAGTTCTTGGGGAATAAACAACACAGAAGTAAAGACATTATTCTTCATAGTTCATAGCAACCAGTTGTCCCAGGACCTGAAGATTGAGATGCTCATAGTCAGCCCATCTCTGGGGAAACTAGTCAGTGGGATGCTTTCATGAAAGACAATCAGAACGCTATAACCCCCAGCATCCTTGAGTGGTTTATGAACACCTGGAAGATATCCTTGAATATTCCCCAAATTTCTCAAAATGGAGTTACACATTTACAAACATGAGTTAATGAGCTAATGGAAGGATGATGTTAATATCAGTGTGTTCTCATAACTTTAGGGTGAAGATTCCCCACTGCTCTTTGCAGGGTATGTAGAAGGATGTTTTGGAATGGGTTTTCAGAAGGTGTTTCCATTTGCTAAAAGCTGCTGGGAGCAATATACCAGAAATAGGTTGGATTTTATAATGGGGTATTTATCGGGTTAAAAACTTACAGTTCTAAGGCTGTGAAAATGTCCAAATCAAGGCATCATCAGAGATGCTGTCTCACCAAAGGTCAGCTTCAGGTGATCCTGGACTGCTTCCACATGGCAAGGCACAGAGAGGCATCTGCTTCTCTTCCAAGTCTCGTTATGTCAGCTTCTAGCTGTCCATCTGTGGCTTCCTCTCTCCAGGGTTCTGCTCTGAGCTCCTGGGTTCCTTCTCTCTGTCTCTTTTTCTCTGTGTGTCTCTGCTTTCAGTGACACACATCCAGGAATCCAACAAGAGGACCAAGACCAACCCTGGGTCACAATTCACTGAAATAATCCAATCAAAGTCCCCCTAACTGAATTCAATAGAATCAAAGGGTCCCACATCCAAAGGAATGGGTTAGACCTAAAGATATGATTTTCTGGGATCTACCCAGTTTCAAACTGGGTGGGAAGGCAAACCAGGATGCTACATGCTATTTATCTCTAACAGGGGTGACATTTGCTGATGCCAATAGAGCCAATTACTCAAGGCTATGCAAAACAAATAGACAGTGCACAGTAGCCATCCTTTAGCTTATATTTGACAGTGATTACTTTTGAACACCTCAGACATATGATCTGTAGGGCACTTATCCAAAGTCCCTTAAGAATCCACTAGAGGAATTTTCCTACCATTGGAAAGCATTTTCTCCCACTTTAAATATCTAAAATTAGAAATTGTTCAATAATTGTGGATGCATGTACATGTATATGAAAAAAAATACAAATGTCACTAGCGCTCATGCTCAAGCTAGTTTAAGTACCCATATCTGTGCTCCTGAGGCATCCTGTAATCTAGTAAGCACAGTACCCATCACAACTTATGATTAGTTTGTTTGTCTCTCCAACAAGACTCTAAGCTACATGTAGCTATGGACCACATCTTGTTTTCCAAGGAATCCCTAGAATTTAATATGGTATATAGCTGTGGCTAGAGAGTCCTTATCAAATGAATGAGTAAAGAAGTGAATAAATGGAGTAGAGTGGTTAGATAATATTTTACAACATCTAAACAGTCTCAGCCACAGGCACACACACACACACACACACACACCACATGCATACACTAAGTAATGTGTGTGTATATATATAATCAAACTTGCCTTCCGTTTTCTACTTGTTAATGTCTTCAGTCCTGGATTAAACAAAAACTCCTATGTAGTTCAATGGATTGATTTTTTTTTTCCAAATTTTATCTCTGTCACATACTAGCTGTGATTTTAATATGCAAAATCTATAAATTTAGATTTTAAGTAACTAAGTTAATAATTTAGTAACTAAGCAAGATTTTTAGTTTCGTTGAAATTCACTTTCTTCTTGCATAAAATGTTTATACGAATGGTCATCTTGCCACCTCTCTATGAGGACTGTGTAACAGAACCCAGGCTAAGTACCTAGCCACGATCTCATCACCGTAGAAGGCAGGGCAGGGGTGAAAAAACAAGGAGGGTTTCTTTTTGTCCTATTCAACAACTTGTATAAAAGTAAGGTTTATACAAGTGTATATTGGCCCAGCTCTATAGCTTTCTCTCTTATTTAAAGGGATTTTAATTTTAGTGGAGTTGTTACTAATATAGCAAAATGTTTTTTAATTCCATAATTAGCAGGTTAGCAGTTTATGAAAGCAAGAAGCTCTCTTGGGAGATTTTCTTAATTACTTTTAATGGTTTTAATGGCAGATTTAATGCTGGTTGGTTGCCTGAAGGAAGCATCTGACCACAAAGCATATAATTACAGACTTCCCACATTACATATGACCCTAGTATCAAATATTAACCTGTCAGAATTTATTCAAGGACATATATGTGAAGACAAGAATTATATTTAAACCTAGAAGAAGGTGTTTCATAAGAATTGTTGATCACATGTTTAAGGTAAGAATTTAGGGCTTGACAGATCTGAGGACTTTGAATTATTATTTGATCTGAAACCCTCTTATTATATATCAATTTCAAACTTTTGTGAATTGTTCTTCCCCAAGCTGTTCTAAGCTTGGGGTAAATTAGCTACTTTAAACAGATAACAAACATAAATTTTCCACAACCATTTGATTTTGATAAGAAGTGATCCACATTGTGTGTGTGTGTGTGTGTCTGCTGGATCCAGGCATTAGTGAGTTGTTAGACACTTCACCTGACTTTGGATCATATGATTTAGTGGTTTCTCACCTGTGTTACCAATCTAGATTCCGTGTCGAGTCCTTAGGGGACATTATGCTATAGAATGGGTTGAACAAGGCCAGGTGGCAGGAATGTGGGTGTCCGTGTTTCCTCAATACTTATTGCATTACTGCGTCAATTTTCATTTTTAAAGAGGAATCAGTTGCCAGAAACTTTAAAAATCACTTCCCTAGTTATCCACTTCTTAAATTTACTGGTGAGAACCTAGCTTCAGTTTACTGTGGTATGCCTTATCCAGAGGCAGAAAACTGCCTTTCTTAGTCATTATTGAACTAGAAGGAACATTTTTAATCATCCTTTAAAAAGAATATTTTAATAGTAAGTGGTTTCACATACTTAATATTAATTTCATTTTTATTTGATGACAAAGTAGTTAGATGTATTAACCATGAAGTCATTAATTCACGTGTGCATTCTAGATATTTATTTTTAAATATCTGTTCCTATCTTATATGACAATTTTACCACATTTAACATCAAAAAACTTTAAAAACTTAGCAATTTTTTAAGAAATTCACATCCTGTGCTCTACATTCATACCTGAACTGCTCCAATAAATTACCTATCTCTGTACTGGGTACTTACAAATCCATTTGATTGCACAACCCCTAGAATAACACTTAAAGAAAAAGTCTTACCAAGTCACCTTTTGCCTCATATCATCTAATAACTTTTTGCTATCTACAGGAAGCAGACTATCTCTTTAACATAAAAATTGTTGACCAAATATTTAAGGTAATGTTTAAATGTTTAAGGCAACCAATATTACCTATGATGTGGTTGCTCCCTGCATACCTCTCTGCTTCATCTCCTGACTCTCCCTTCCTCATGGTTTACACTGAAGCTACAAAGAACTACTTATTATTTACTGTACACAATGTCCTGTGGTAGCTAAGAGCAATGGTTTCTGAAACTGACTTGCCAGAGTCCAAATCCTGGCATTGTGATATTAGGTAATCAACTGCTCTGGGCCTCAGTTTGAAGATTAAATGTGCTAATATATATAAAACAAAGAATTTGCACTTCTGATTAACTACTACTGGAATTGTCCTCCTTCTGAAAATAAATAGAAAATTGGAAAAAAAAAAAAACTATGTTTGACATTGGACAATAAGTTGAAAAATACCCTGAAATGTGAGAGAAGGGAAGCAAATATGGTGATACTTACAATCTTTTCAGCTTTTTGCCTGAAGATACTATATGGACTGTGGCTCAAGGAGGGGAAACCCAAATACAGTACTATAGTAAATATAGTCTCACTATGTTGAGAAGACAATGAGATTGGGGTGCTAAACTGATTGAACATTGTGAGAAAGACTACTTGACAAGAGGGTAATATATAGAGAAAGAGCTCCAGATATTGTTGCGGCTGTCGCGATGAGAAATCCAAACCGGCACTCAGAAGGAGCAGAGGAACCAGGCTTTATTATGCACGTGGGCCCAGAGGAAAGTTTGGTTTCCAAATTCTGGGCCCCCAGCCTGTTTTCTGGAGTTTTTACTGGGGTCTGCAGGCTCCCGTTCATTGGCTAGCGAGTTGGCGGGTGGAATTTTCCATTACCTTAAGCAACTAAGCAAGCGTGGTTACAGAAGCAGAATTTCAGGTTATGAAATCAAGTGGGCAGGGTTACAGAGCCAGAAGTGCAGGTTTCAGTTCTAAGGCAGGAGATTCTTGTCAGACAAGGGGGGGGTGCTGCAGTGACTTTTCCTTATCATTTCTGCACAGATGTCCACTTGTGTCTGTTGCTGAACACTGAGCTGTAAATACACAGAGTGTGATTCCACAATGCCAAACTATGGGGAAGCAGAAGATAATTTGTAGAACGAACACATTATTTACAGATATCCAGACACTAGTTGGGAACAGACAGAGTGGAGAGACTCAAATTGAATGCCTATGTGATCCCATAGAAACACCAGAAAACTCACATCTTAGGAGTCAGTAGGGTTAAACCATCCATACTACAAAAATTATTCTAGTCTTAGACAGCTCAAAGCAAACCTTGATTAGATCGAGCAAATCTGCAAGTTACTTAATTGCCTGTGGAAATGAAACTCAACTGTCTGTAAATAAGACAACAGAATCAAAACAATTAATAATGCAAAATATAAAATGTCAGGTATTCAATCAATAATTACTAGATGGGAGAAGAAGCATAAAAAGAGTGATCCATTATCAGGAGAAAAGGCAATCAATTAGAAGAAATTAAGAATGATAGACATGATAGAATTAGCAGAATGGCATTTTAATTGACTATATTACAGAAATGCTTCAGAATTTAAAGGCAAACAAGTACCTTATATGAAGAGAAAGGTGGGGAAAAAAAAGTCAATGGGACTTCCAAGGCTAAGAAACATAATATCGGAAATGAAAACTAACTAGATGCACTTAACAGCAGATTAGACACTGCCAAAAATAAGATCTCTGAACCTAAGTACATAACAATAGAAACTATCCAGACTGACTCAGAGATAAAAAAAAATGAGTGAAAAACACAAACAGATCCTCAGTGAGACATGGAATAATACTAAGAGGTCTAACTAAATCAAATTGGAGTCCTGGGTTGTGGAGAGATAAAAAATATACAGAGGAATTGTCTTAGCTTACCTGAACTGCTATCACAAATAATATGAACTGGTTTGACTTAAACAATGGAAATTCATTGGCTCACAGTTTTGAGATTACATGAAATCCAAAGTCAGGGCATCAGTGAGGCTATGTTTTTGCTTTTGAGTCTGTGGCATTGTGGCTTGTGTCTCACATGGCAAAGTCCTCTCCTTTCTCTTCTGTGCTTCTGATAAGTTCTGTTTTTGCCTGTGATCTTCTCTGACTCTGACTCTATAGTTTCTTCACTATATAAGACCTCTCTTAATCAAGTTTAAGGCCCTCCTCATTCTGTTGGGCCACAGCTTAGCTAAAAATAACATCTTCAAGAGATCTTATTAACAACAAGTTCACACCCACAGGAACACAGATTAAGATTAAGAACATGTCTAACTTGGGGCACATATTTCAATCTATGACAGAAATAATGGTTGATAATTTTCTAAATTTGATATAAACAAATGGACAATCAACATATCCACAAAAGCTCACAGCATGAAGCACACAAATATATGTGACGTGGGGATCCCAGAAGGAGAAGAGAAGGGAAAAGGGGCAGAGAGAATATTTGTTGAAATATGGTCAAAAACTTCCCAACTCTTATGAAAAACATAAATAAACATGTCCAAGGAGGTGCAATGCACTCCAAACAGAATAAATCCTAATAGAACTGCTCTGAGACACATACTAATCAGAATGTCAAATGCCAGAGATAAAGAGAGAATTCAGAAAGCAGCAAGTAAAAAGCAATTTGTCACATACAAGTTATCCTCGATAAGACTAAGTGCCAATTTCTTATCAGAAACCATGGAGATGAGAAGGCAGTGGTATGATATATTTAAGATACTGAAAGAGAAAAACTGTCAGCCAAAAAATTCTTTATCTGGCAAAACTGTCCTTCAAAAATGAGGGAGAGTTTAAAATATTAACAGGTAAACAGGAACTGAGAGAGTATGTCAACAGAAGAGTTGCCCAACAAGAATTACTAAAGGAAGTTCTGCAAGTTTAAAGGAAAAGTCAGGAAAGAGTGGCTTGGAGTAGTGAAAAAATGAAGATCAGCAGTGGAGTAACTAAAAGCATAAATGCAAAATCCAACAGTATGGTATCCTCAATATACAACTTTACTCTTTAATTCATTTAAGAATCAGAATACAATTGAACAAAAAGAAAACATATTTCCTGCAAACAGATGTGCAAAATATAAAGTGGTAAAGTGGGACAAAAACAACATAAAGAGGAGAAACAGAGGGATATGGGAGCAGAGAACATGCATGCTATTGAAGCTAAATTGGTACCTTTTCAAAATGGTAGATTATACATGTAGGTTGTGTAACATAAACCCCAGGATAACTACAAAGAAAGTATTTAAAGAATGTGCAGAAATAGACATGATAAAAGGATCAGTCAAACAGAACAAAAGATCAACTATATAGAAAAGGAAGTTGTAATAAAGGAAATGACAATTTAAAAAGGTATGATATATAAAAAACAGAGGACAAAATGGCTGAAGTAAGTACTGCCTTCCAGTAGTACCATTGAATGTTAATGGATATTGCTCACCAATCAAAAGATATAAGTTGGCTGAATGGATTAAAAAAAAAACATGATCCAACTATATATGTTTATGAGAAACTATCTTAGACCTAAAGACATAAATAGGTTGAAAGTGAAAGGATGGAAAAAGATAGCCCATGTAAATAGTAACCAAAAAAGAGCTCAGTAGCTATCCTAATATCAGACAAAATACACTTTAAGACAAAACTGTTAAATGGGACAAAGAAGGACACTATGTATTAATAAAAGGGGAAATCTACCAAGAAAAAAAGTCATAAATATTTATGCACCTATCCAGGGGTGTCCCAAAATACATGAAGCAAACATGTACAAAACTAAAGGGATAAATAGGCAACTCTAAAATACCCCACTTTCATCAATATATAGAACATCTAGACAAAAGATCAATAAGGAAGCAGAAAATTTGAATTATATGATAAAGGAACTAAACTTAACAGACATATACAGAACACAGTACCTTAAAACAGCAGGATATACATTCTTCTCAAGTGCACATGAATCATTCCCAATGATAGGCCACATATTGGTCCACAGAACAAGTGTCAATAAAATTTAGAAAGATTGAAATCATACAAAGCATTTTCTCTAACCATAATGGAATGAGCTAGAAATCAATAACAAGCAGAGAAGTGGAAAATCCACAAATATATGGAAGTTAAAAAACACACTCAAACAATCAGGGGAACAAAAAAAAAAAAATTGAAAGGGAAATATGTAAATATCTTGAGACGAATGAAAATGAGAACACAAGATATCAAAATATATGGGAAGGGAAGTGGATGTGGCTCAACCAGTTGGGCACCTGCCTACCACATGGGGGAGTGTCCCAGGTTCAGGTCCCTGTACCTCCTAAAAGAAGATAGGCAGATGCCACAACAAGCTAGATACCATCCCTGCTGCAATGAGCTAGACACCATCCCCACCACAACAAGCTAGACACTGTCTCTGCCTCAATGAGCAGATGCCACAAGCCAGCAGATGTCACAGCCCACAGAGATCAGATGTGGCTCAGGCTGTTGGGCACTTGCCTTTCATGTGAGAGGTCCTGGGTTCAGTTCCTGGTGCCACCTGGAGAAAGTGAGCAAACAATGAGCAGACAGAGCCATTTGGCAGAGGGAGGGGATAAATAGAGAAAAATAAATAAATAAATCTTTTAAAAAATCAAATGATGGATGCAGTGAAGGCAGTTTGGAGAGGGAAATGTATAGTTCTAAATACTTAAAGTAAAAACGAAGGGCTAAAATCAAAGACCTAACTGCATGCCTGGAGGAACTAGATAGTGAACAGAAAATTAAGCCCAAAGCAAGCAGAAGGAAAGAAATAGCAAATATTAGGGACGAAATAAATGAAATTGAGAATAAAAAACAATAGAATTTTTTTTAAAAGTTGGTTTTTTGAAAAGATCAAGAAAATGGACAAACTCTTAGCTAGACTAACAAAAAGAAAAAGAGAGAATTCATAAAAATAAAATCAGAAATGAGAGGGGCCACATTACTATTGATCCCACAGAAATAACAGGATCGTAAGAGGATACTATGAATAACTGTATGCCAACAAATTAGTAACCTAGATGAAATGGACAAATTCCTAGAAATCCACAAACAACCTACACTGACTCTACAAGAAATAGAAGACCTCAACAGACCAATTACAAGCAAAGAGATTGGATGAGTCATCAAAAACCTCCCAAGAAAGAAAAGCCCGAGATCAGATGGCATCACATTGAATTCTACCAGTCATTCCAAAAAGAATTCATAACAAGCCTGCTAAAACTTTTCCAAAAAATCAAAGAGGAGGGAACACTACCTCACTCATTCTGTGAAACCAACATCACCACCCTAACACCAAGGCCAGATAAATATACTACAAAAAAAGGAAATTACAGACAAATTTTTCTAATAAGTATAGATGCAAAAACCCTCAACAAAATACTAGCAAATTGAATCCAATAGTATATAAAAAGACTTATACACCATGATCAAGTAGGTTTTATCCCAGTTACTCAAGAGTGGTTCAACATAAGAAAAATCGATTTATACATTAACACAACCAAAGGAAAAATCCACATGATCATCTCAATTGGTGAAGAAAAGACATTTGACAAAATCCAGCATCCTTTCTTGATAAAAAAGGCTTAGAAAAAGAGGAATAGAAGGAAACTTCCTCAGCATGCTAAAGGGTATATATGATAAACCCACAGCTAAAATAATACTCAATGGTAAAAGACTGAAAGCTTTTCCTCTAAGAAACAGAACAAGACAGGATGTTCATTGTCATCACTGTTATTCAACATTGTACTCTATAGCCAAGGCAATCAGGTAAGAAAAAGAGATAAAAGGCATTCACATTGGAAGGGAAGATGTAAAACTTTCCCTATTTGCAAATGACATGATCCCATATACAGAAAGGCCTGAAAAATCAATAGCAAAGCTACTAGAACTAATAAACAAATTCAGCAGAGTGGCAGGTATGCGATCAACACTCAAAAATCAGTAGTGTTTCCATAAACTAGTAATGAGTAAGCTGAGGAAATGATCAAGAAAAATTCCATCTACAATAGCAACTAAAAATCAACTATCTAGTAATGAATTTAGCCAAGGATGTAAAGGGCTTGTACACAGAGAACTACAAAATATTGCTAAAAGAAATCAAAGAAGACCTAAATAAATGGAAGGAAATTTGTTCACAGATCAGAAAACTAATTATTGTTGAAATGTCAATTCTACCCAAAGTGATTTACAGATTCAATACAATCCCAATCAAAATTCCAACAGCCAGTTTTGCAGAAATGGAAAATATTTGGAAAGGTAAGGGGCCCCGAATAGCCCAAAATATCTTGAAAATAAAGAATGAAGTTGGAGGACTCACACTTCTGAATTTCAAACAATATTACAAAGCTACAGTGGTCACAATAGCATGATACTGGCATAAGGCTAAACCTATTAATCAATGGAATCAAATTGAGAGTTCAGAAATAGACCCTCACACTTATAACTAATTGTTTTTTGACAAGGCTGCCAAGGGCACACAATTGGGAAAGAATAGCCTCTTCAACAAATGGTGTTGAGAGAACTAAATATCCATATGCAAAAGAATGAAAGAGGACACCTAACTCTCACCTTATGCAAAATGGACTCAAAATATATCCAAGACCTAAATATAAGAACCAGGACTATAAAACTCCTGAAGAAAATGTAAGAAACATCTTCAGGATCTTGTGGTAGACAACGGTTTCTTAGACTTTACACCCAAAGTACAAGCAACAAAAAGAAAAGATTGATAATTGGGACTTCCTCAAAATGAAAAATTTGTTCATCAAAGGACTTTGTCATAAAAGTGAAGGGACAACCTACTCAATGGGAGAAAATATTTGGAAACCACATATCTGATAAGGGTTTAATATCCAGAATATATAAAGAAATCATACAACTCAAAAATGAAAAGAAAACAACCCAATTTAAAAATGGACAAAGGACTTGAATAGACATTTCTTCAAACAGGATATACAGACATTTAAAAAGCACATGAAAAGATGTTCGACATCACTAGCTATTAGGAAAATGCGAATCAAAACCACAATGAGCTATCATTTCACACCCACTTAGATGGCTATGATTTTTTTAAAAGTTACAAGTGTTGGAGAGGATGTGGCGTAATAGGAACATTCATTCATTGCTGGTGGGATTGTGAAATGCTGCAGCTGCTGTGGAAGACCATTTGTAATTTCCACTGGAAGCTAAGTATATAATTACCATATGACCCAGCAATCCTGCTACTAGATATATACCCAGAAGAAATGAAAGCAGAGATTTGAACAGATATTTGCACACCAAAGTTCACAGCAGCATTATTTACAATTGCCAAAAGATGGAATCAATTGATGAATGGATAAACAAAATGTGGTATATACATACAATGGGATATTATTCAGCTGTAAAAGGGAACGAGGTCCTGATGCATGCGACAACATGAATTAACCTTGAAGACATTCTACTGAGTGAAATAAGCCAGGCACTAAAGGATAAATATTGTATAAGCTCAGTGACATGAACTAACCATAATAAGAAAACTCATAGAGATAGACTCTAAAATATAGGTTACCAGGGGATAAATTGGTCTAGAGAATGGGGAGCTGATGCTTAATTTGTACAGAATTTCTATTTAGGTTGATTGTAAAAGTTTAGAAATGGATGGTGGTAAGGGTAGCACATTATTTTAAGTGTAATTGATGGTGCTGATCTATGTGTGTGAATGTGGTTAAAAGGGAAAGTTTGGGTCATATATGTTACTAGAATGAAAGTATAAGATAAAACATTGGGCCATATTACACAGTGAATCCTGTTGTGGATGATGGACTGGAGATAATTGTATAAGTATAAGAATGTTCTTTCATGAATTATGACAAATGTGTGACACTATTACAAGGTGTTAATAATAGGGTGGTTTATGCAGAAAAAAAATACACCTAATGTTAACTATGGACTATAGTTAATAAAACTATTCCAATATTCTTTCATCAGTTGTAACAAAGGTACCATACTAAAGCAAAGTTTCAAAATAGGGAGGTATATGGGATCGTTGTATTTTTCACATAACTTCTCTTATTTAAAATATTGCAATAATTTTTAAAAAATCAACATTATGTTAAATTAAAGAAACCACGAAGTACTACATATAGTAATACATTTGTATTAAATGAAAATATAAATAAATCTATAGAGACAAAATTAGATTAGTGGTTATGTAGGACTGGGGAATAGTAGAGGGATTGGGAGGGGACTGCTAAGGGCTTTGAGGCTTCTCTTTTCGGAATGATAAAAATGATTGTGGTGATGAGTGCACAACTCCTTAATCATACTAAAAGCCATTGATTGTACACTTTGGATGGATTGTATAATATATGAATATATCTCAATAAAATATTTAAAAAATAATTACAATAATGTATTGTGTATTACATAGCAAATGTAGAACTAAAATGCACGAATATCTGGAAGTAAACAGTTTAAGTTTCTTATGTTAAAATTAAGTGGTATAAGAATACTTAAACTGTGATAAGGTAAAGATGAATTTTTAAAATCTTAAAGCAAAGGTTAAAACAGTGAAAAGAGTCATAGGTAATAAGTGAATAATGGAGGTGGAATACAATTCAAAAGAAGATAGAAAAAGAGAAAAAAAAAAAACTGGATTAAAGAGTAGATGGGACAAATAAAAAGTACATTAACAAGATAGGGATATAAAGCCAACAAAGTTACATTAAATGATATTAATCTAAACACTCCAATGAAAAGATTATTGCACTGGATATAAAAGCAAGACTCAACTATATGTCGCTGAGAAGAAACACCTCACTTTAATTGTAAAATACAGATAACTTAAAAGTGAAACCATAAAGATTTGCCAAGCAAAAACTCATCATAGGAAAGCTGGAATAGCTACATTAGTTTCAGAAAAATTACACTTCAGGACAAGGAATATTACCAAAGACAAAGAAAAATATTAAGATAAATGGTTGAATTCAAAGAGAAAACATGGCAATCCTAAATGAATAAACAATTTATCATAAAGTTTCAAAGAACAGAACTTAAAGAAGAAATAGACAAATTCACAATTACAGTTGGAGATTATATCACTCTGCTCCTAGTAACTGATAGAACAACCAGATATAAAATCAATAAAAGACTTAAATCATAGAAGACTTAAACATTATCATCCAACTTGACCTAACTGACAATAAAGAATTCCAACTACCACTTCTTGTCAAGAGCACATGGGATATTCACCAACATAGAATATGAAATAAGGTCAATACTTTTACAAGGATTTGAATCATACAGAGCATGTTCCATGAGTGGAGAGGTACTAAATTATAAGTAAATAACCAAAAATTTTATTTAGAAGTTAAACCACATGCTTCTAAATACCCCATGGGGCAAAGAAGACATAACAGGAAAGATTAGAAAATACTAGCACTTGCCTCACTAGCCTCATCCTTAAAGTCCAAATTTCTGCTAACACATATTAAAGGCAATTTAGGCTTTCTCAATCATGCCTCTCAAAAATTGTTCCAGCCTTCATGCAGTGCCCTGAAAATACTCTCACGGATTTAGGTATTTGTTACAGCAGTGCCACACTTGCAGGCACTAAAATCTTTGTGTGTTATGTATTGCTACATAACAAGATTGCCACAAACTTAGCTTAAAATCGCATACATTCATTTTCTAACAATTCTATGTGTCTGGAGTCAGTGCATGCTTAGCTGGTTTCAATCTGCCACGCGAGGCATTGGCTGCAATGCCTTAGCTACAATCAAAGTGTCTGGGATTGTGGTCTCTTCTGCAACTTAAATGGGGAAGGGTTCACTTCCAGTTTCAATCAGGTTATTGGCAGACTTCATTTTTTCTAAAACTGAGGTCTTCAGTTTCTTGCTTTCTGTTGACTGGAGGCTGCTCTCAGCTCCTAGTGCTTTCTGCAGTTCCTTAACACAAGCCACTTGCTTCCTCAAAGACAGCAAGGGAGAGAGAGACTCCAGCATGCTGGGCACTACAATCTTATGTGATATCTTTGACTAATCACTTACACATAATCATGCACATCCTATCACCTTTGCCATATTTTATTGATTAGAGGCAAGTCACAGGTCCCACCAAGACTTAAAGGCTGGAGAGTACACAAGAACATGACGACTATATGTGTGTATGTGTGTACACGTAAGTGATGATAACTTTGTAGTGAAATTCTGATTTCTAGCAACCAACTAGCAGAATAACACATGCTCCACTAGCATACATTTTAGAACTTTTAAAGGATTTAACAACTAAAGTAAAAACAAAATGCTTTATACTTGTAATTTCAAGCTAGCAAGTTGTTTGGTTTACTGTTTGGTCGATTGGCTTTGCTGATAAATGCAAATATTTTAAATTAATATTCAAAAAAGAGTGATAATGGAATCGGGATATGACAGAGTTCATTATTAATTCATGATTTTGACCACAACAGGAGGTTAGATGATGCCAATTTAGATAAAAACTTTCTTTGGCCAGTATATGCTATTCAATATTCTAATGAGAGAGTGAAATAAGGACTAGCATAATTGAAGTGACTGATATTAAAGCCAGGAAAATCAATCTCTTCATTGTTAGAGTATGAGAAGAGGCTGAGTCAGGGGTCTAAAAAGAATGCTTACTAATTGGGTGAGGAAATAATTGGCCCTTGTTTTTTGTCTGATTTTGTCACTTACACATTGGTCAAAAGATTTCAAACATGGAATGCGTGACTGTTGTGCTGCCAATAACAATATTGGAAATATTTATTCCTCTAATGACCTGGCAGCTCATTTGGTGTGGTTTCATTTATCCGTTTATATCTTGCATTTGGAACACTTATCACCACTTACCTGTGAGTTCATTTTTAATACTGAATGTTGGGGATAGGTATGCCAGGAACACCCTACTTTATGGACTATCATTTATAATTGGACTAGGATATTTTAAGTGTGTTAGTTCGTAAATGCTGCCATATTCTCAATCTCAGTTAAGTATAATCACACACACAAATACAATTAAGAAAGGCTAATATAAGTATATTTAAAAATTATGTTTATAACCATGATTTCCCGAGTACCTTATTTATAGTGGCTAACAATAAATATTGGTTGAATTGATAAATGAATGAAGTATATTAATCTGGAAATATCCCTTTATCTTTCTTATTAGTAATATTAGTTGAAGTTATAGCACTATAAACAAAGCTTACCAAAGAGCACATACAATATTGAAAACAAAAAATAAATTAAATATATGCATCAGTGATTTGGTCATTTTAATAGTCAAATATGTAAAAGTCAGACATTGTCTTCCTCATTATTTAGGAAAGTGGATGTCAGCAGTTAAAGAAATGTTATTATTCTGAACACTTGATAGAGTGTATTAATTCAAAGTTTTTGAGTAGCAAAAAATTTGTGGTTAATCATTTGATATTGATCTTGCAATATATGTTTTATAGCTTTATTAAAATATAATTTATATACCATAAAATTCTTTCATTTTAAGCATACAATTAGATTAATATTTAGGAGATTTTTAGAGCTGTGTAACTATTACCAAATTTCAATGTTAGAATTCTTCCATAACACTAAAATTTTCCACAAGCCTCTTTGCAGTCAAACTTGGCTTCCACTCCCAGCCCCAAGCAAACACTGATCGGCTTTCTATCTCTACAAATTTGCCTTTTCTCAACATTTCGTCTACATGCAATCAGAAATTATACAGTCTTTTGCCTCTCTCTTATTACCAAAAGATAATTGGTAATAAGAGATATTATAAATTGATATCCATTTATGTTGCAGCATATATCAGTTTCATTTCCAATTTATTGCAGAATAATAGCCCATTGTAGGGATATCCAATATTTTGTTCATCCATTCATCAATAGCTGGGCATTTGGAGCATTTCCAGTTTGGGGCTATTAGACATAGTGCTGCTATGAACATTCAAATGCAAATCTTTTTATAGACATATATTCTTATTTCTTTGGGTAGATTCCTAGGTGTGGATTGTTTGATAAAATGGTAAGTTCATGCTTAACTCTTTAAAAAACTGCCAAACTGTTTTACAATATAACTGAACAATTTAACATTCACCAGCAATGAATGAGGGCCCCGATTTCGCCCACATCTTTGCCAGCATTTGATATTTTCTACCTTTTATATTAGAATCATTTTATTGTGTATCTGGTTGTGATTTTAATATGCATTTCCCTAATGACTAATAATGTTCAATACCTTTTCATGTACTCATTAGCTTTCTATTTATCTTCTTTGGTGAAATATCTATTCAAGATTTGCCCATTTTTTATTCAAATTCTTTATTTTCTTATTGAGTTGTGGGAATTATTTATTTATTTGGAAAACAAGACATTTTTTCATTTTTATTTATTTATTTTTTAGGAGGAACCAGGGATTGTACTCAGGACCTCGTTTGTGCAAAGCAGGTGCTCAGTCCCTGAGCTACAACCATTCTGCCATTTTTTTGATATATGATTTGCAAATATTTTACCCCAGGTTGTGGCTTGTCTTTTCATTTTGTTAATAGTGTGTTTTGAAGCACAAACATTTTTCACTTTAATTAAGAAGTTAAAGTTATAAATTATTTTGTCTTTTGTGATTCCTCATTTTGGTGTTGAGGCTAAGAATACTTTTTGGGTGGTGGGCCACACTTGTGGGAGATGTTTGTGTAGGATGTGGTGGGAGGTGTGGGAGGTGGGCAACATGGGAATCCCAGTGGGTTCTGTGTAATATTTTGGGTATCTAAGCACCTCTTAAAATATATTTATATATATACATAAATAACATTTTTGTGAGCAAATGCACATATATGCATATATATTTATATATCATTTTGCAAATGTTGGTATGTATTGTGAAAATTTTGATTTTTACCCACAATAAAAAAAGAAAAAAAAAAAAAGAATACTTTTCTAACCCAAGTTCTCAAATTTTTTCTTCTATGTTTTTATCTAGAAGTGTTATAGTTATGGCTTTTACAGTTAAGTCCATGATCCATGTCATTTTAGATTTTCTGTATTTTGTTTAGAAAGGATTTAAGTCCAATTTTTTGGTATATGGATATCCAATTGATATACTTTGCAATATATTTTTACACTTTTATTTATATGTAGTCAAGTTGCTGCACTAGAAATTCAAATCAAACGAGGTGATCTATAGAGAAAATAGTCTCAGAAGAACTGAGAAATGACTCTTCTCTTGTCTTGTGCCCTTCCTTATCTTTCGTACTAACCCTAAGAGAACAGACAGCTTCTGTCCAGCTTGCTCTCAAGCAAAACCAAAACAGAACCTACCTCTTCCATACCCTTTTAATGATGTGTTCTATTTTTATATTTCAGCTGAATTCCCTGCTAAAGGCAAAGCAAGAATTTTTTGATATTTAGAGTACTTATGTCAAAACAGCTATAAGAAGATAAAAACATTTAAAAATCCAGAGTAACAAATTGCTAATTAAAATATGTTGAAAATAACTGCTATGTTAATAATAGACCTTAAGAAAATTATCCTAGAGTTGTATGTTAAATAGCATGTTTTAATCCCTTGCTGGTAAATAGAATTTTAAGATTCATAGCTGAGAAGTGGTATTTGGTAATTTGAGGGTTTTTTAATTTCAATTAAGCCTTTATTAATGCTTCTCTACATAAACAACTCTTACTTCTCTATTTATTTTTATATGCAGAAACCACATAGTTAGAGTCAGTCTGAAGTCAGTCATCACACCATCCCCACTGGGAAAGAGTGATTAGTAGATGAATAAATTGTGGTTGTGTTTACCTTTATAATATGAAGTCTAATCATTTTGATGCATACTATGTTATTTTGATATGAATATGATCATTATTGTCCATGAGTGAAAGAAAACTGTGAATGTCAATGACATCTCAGATTCACAGTAATGAGAAAGTCACAGCCAACATTTTTCATTGCTGCTAGTCATAAAATACAATTCTTTTCAACCTAAAAAAGCTTTGAGTATGTAATTATAATCAGGATCTTTTTTTTTTTTTTTTTTTTTTGCTTACTTTTTTTTTTTTATTATGGGTAAAAATCAAAATTCTCACAATACATACAAACATTTGCAAAATGGTATATAAATACATGTGCATATATGTGTATTTGCTTACAAAAATGTTATTTATATATATATATATAAATAAGCACCTCTTTAAATATATATATATATATACATATATTTTAAGAGGTGCTTAGATTACCTAAAATATTACATGGAACCCACTGGTATTCCCATGTTGCCCACCTCCCACACCTCCCACCACATCCCACACAAACATCTCCCACAGTGTGGCCCACCAACCTCAATGGGCATTCTTATTCCCAAGTATCAGCTAGAATTAAATTTTTGTTAAGAAGGACACTCAGCAATTAATCCTATTACCTCTTGAATATTTGGAGAGTAAAGTAATGTATTTCCTAACAATCAGGAATTCTTACTTTATATAGCTATTCACTGACAAATTGTCTACTCATATCATCCATCAATAGCCATGAAAAATTATATGTGTCTTTAAGTTCCAGGTACTAAGTCCAGAAAACATTAATAAAACTAAGCTTTTTAGAACATTTTTCAATCTTCTGTTGAGAGTGATGGTTTTCAAAATGTGGTCCCCAGACTAGCAACATCAGCTCTGTCACTGATTCAGATCAGAGGTACTGGGAGTGGAACCCGGAAACCTGTTTTAACAAGTCCTCCAAGTGATTGTGATGCATACTAAAATTTTGATAACCACTACATTAGTAAGTAATGATAAACTCTTATTAGGCAGACTCCTGTTCTATGAGCTGCTCTAAATTTCTCTCAGTTCTAAATTAGCCAGTCTCAGTTTCCCTTGGGATTGGTGGCATCTGACTCCCCATGGGGTTAATGTGGAAAAGCTCAGGGTTAAGAAAGAGTACCAAGATGCTGCAAAGGTTAAATGCTGTGATTCAGGAAGTATGGTCAGGTTCTAAAATGTTGACTCTAGTGACATGCTTATGTTGAACAGCCTAACTATAAGATGCAAGTAAGTACATTTCATAAAGAACAACCAAATAGGAAAGAAACTTGTGCTGGAGTAAGAGAAGTGTCTAAGTAAATCAGGGCAAGGCATACTTTTCCTGAGGCCAGATCCAAAATAGTGGCCTAGTTGCAGATTTCCATGATTAATATCAAGGCTTGCTCTCAGTATAACTCATACCTATAAAGGGAAATATGTGAGACTTTCAACTTTCAGTCCCTCTCTCCTAGATGTTTTCCTCACTCTCCCTTCTAATCCACCATGTGTTGTTGTTTTAGTTTTGCTAAAGATTGCCAATCCAATGTACCAGAAATGGGGTGGCTTTTGCAGTAGGGATTAATTAGGCTAAAAACTTACAGTTCTGAGGTCCAAATCAAGAGATGCTTTCTCACCCATCTGCAGCTGTGGGTGATCAGCCACATGGTGGTGTTTGCTCATTACTTTTCTTGTCTCTTTCAGCTTCCGGCTAAAGTGGCCTCCTCTCATCTTCCGTGTTCCATTGATTTCAGCTTCTGGACCCCTGTCTCAGCTTCTGGGTTCTTCTCTGTTTCTGCAGCCTTCTTTCTGTCTGTGGCTTTTCTATTTCTCCATATTTAAAAGACTCTAGGAAGAGGATAAAGACCCACATTGGGTCATGCCCTACTAAAGTGATCTAATCAAAATGAAGATTTCTTAACTGAATCTAATGAAAAAGTCACATCTCCAATAGGTTACACGCACAAGAATCCTTTAAGAACAGGATTTTCTGGGCCAACCACCTTTAAACTGTCACAGTCAACTTTATCTTCCAATGCAAAGTTTGAGTTGTGTCATTTCACTGTCTAAAAGCTTGCAGTGTTCTGTATTCTCCATAGCTATGTACATTCTTGTTAGCTTGACATTTAGGGTTCTTTAACATGGATGTGAATTACTCTTCCATCCTCATCTATCACTGTTTCTCAACAGGCATGCTGTTTCCACCAAGTTGGATGGTTTACTCTTCCTTTAATACTCCCAATGTTTCCTCCAATGTTATCCTGACACTTTGTTTCCTCCAATTCTCATCGTGCCACCTGCCATGTAATACCTGTCTCAGTTTTGATAAGGCTGCTGGACAAAAGTACCACAGACTAGTTGGCTTAAACAACAGGAAGTTATTGACTTACTTTTGGAAGTTAGAAGCCCAGTAAGATGTTAGCAGGGCCATACTTTGTCAGTAGTCTTTAGGATTCTAATGGTGACTTGTAGGCAATCCATAACTCAATCTCTGCCTCCATTTCATGGACATCTTTCTCCCCATCTGTCTTCTCTCAATTGTGTCCAAATTTCCTCTACTTATAGGGACTTAACTCATATTGGAATAAGACCACCCTGATTAGTTTGGCCTCACCTTAAGTAATAAGGTCTTCAAATATCTATTTACAAATGGCTTCACATCACCAGGATTGAGGGTAGGACTTAACAGGTTTTGAGAAGGGCATGATTCAATCTATATCAAAACCCTTGCTATGTCATGCTCTCACTGTCTCACCTGAGCCTTTTTAACACTCTTCGTATGTATCTTATAATATTCTGCTGTAAATTATATTTATTTTGCATAATCTGGTAAATATGTTGTGATGGAAATTGAATGTTTCCTCAAAACACATAAAATTTCAGTTATAATATCTACTTTGCAGATATTTTAAAATAAGGTAATGAATGATTGCAATTTTGGCTAGATTTATTAAGTTTTAATAGTGTTAAAGGAATTGGCAAGAGCCTGGAGGCAATTTGTCCATGTAAGTCTAAGGCAAAGGCAAACTTATTTGTACATTTTGAAATTGCCTGCACACACCTAAGACAAGTTATCTGTGAGACAAATTATCTGAGACTCTCTGAGCTTGCACGGGTGTTAGAACATTTTGGCATTCTTGAAACCTGGATATTGATATCCCCGAAACCAGAACTTTTCTCAGGAGTAAATAAGTTTTTCTCATTAACATTCCTTACCCTTATAATGCTTGCTTTTCTTATTGTTTTTGCTTAATTAATCATTTTTCTCTGTGTAAATGCATTGTATTTACTATATAACCTGCCTTTTACTCAGGAGAAAAGAATGTTTTTCTCTTGCCCTTGAACATTCCTCAATTTAAATTATCTCCTTTGGATAAATAAACAAACCTCTCTTTTCTGAATTCTTAATATTTGCCTTTTATTTGCCAGTTTTTTAATGAGTTTGGGATCCAAATGTTGCTGTTGTTGAGCTCTGTAGTGGCAGATCAACTAGGTGAAAGTTACCCACAAGAGCTCTTTGCTCTCTCTACTCAATTGGATGATTTTCATAGTCTGCCAAAGGGCTGTCAATGCAAAGTACAAGAAATGGGTTGGATTTCATAATGGGAATTTTATTCTAGGTAAAAGTTTACAGTTCTGAGGCCTTGAAATGTCCAAATCAAGCCATAATCAGAGATTGCTTTCTCACCAAGGTCAACAACTGGTAATTCTGGCATCCGGCCACATGGCAAAGATGGCCTTCGAACTCTGCTGAAGTTCCTGACTCCTCTTTCAAAGCATGCTATCTCCTGGAGCTCAGCTGTGAGCAACCAGGCACAAGGTTTGTCTCTGGGTATCCTCTCTCAGTCTCTTGGGGCTTCTCTGCCTTTCTGCAGCTGTGGGCAAACCTGGAATCCTTTCTCTCACATGGCAGGATCAAATATGACAGCTTCCTTTTTCTCCTGTGTGTCACTCTCTGTGTTTCCCGTTATATCAGACCCAGCAAGATAGTGAAGACCCAAGTTGGCTCATGCCTCACTGACATAGTCCAATCAAAGTCCATATCACCCCACAGGTATGAATCAATTAAAAAACATTCTCTTTTTCTTTCTGCGATTCACAAAAGAACTTCAAACTATCACAATAGCTCTCAGATCTCAAGTTCCACAAATTGTGTTGAGCACTCTGAAACCTTTATCTCTTTCCCTTACACTAGTTCTTCTTGGTAAGTGTGAGAACTTTGGAAGTTTGACCTTAGTCTATCTCCCTTGGACTGGGTCCTCTTGTTAAGTATCAGAATTTTAAAAGTTTGACATTATGGACTCTACTTGCTCTAAAGAGGGTGAAAAAAACCTCTTTAAAGAATTTTGGCAGCATATATATAACTAAGGACAGCTTGGAACCTCAATGGCTGCAAGGAGGAACCTTTTCCATGGATGTGGTCCTATACTTGGGGGGTGCCTTAGAAACCAAGGGATCCAAGATCCCCCAGAAGCAATAAAATGCATTCATTACTTGATACACCAAATCAGCCAAAAAAGAGTATCTAATTCCAAAATCTGTTCTTCAGAGGACTCCTGTGATAGTTTGAGATTGTATGTACCCAGAAAATCATGTTCTTAAAGCTAATACATTCTGGTAGTTGTAAACCTATTGTAAATAGAACCTTTAAATAGGTTACTTCAATTGAGATGTGGCCTGGGGTGGGACTTAATCTTCTTACTGAAATCCTTTATAATTGGGAGATGAAGATGGGGGTGGGGGGGGGAGGAAAGGGGAGAGAGAGAGAAGAGAAAAAGAGAGAAAGAGAGAACCAGGGAAGCAAGAAGCTATAAGCAGCAAAACCGAGAAGAGAAGAGAAAGACCTGGAGATGCTGCCTTGTGCCTTGACTTGTGACAGAGGAGTTCAGGATCACTGGCAGCCAGTCTTCAGGAAGAAAGAATTGCTTGATGATACCTAGATTTGGACATGTTTTCCAGCCTCAAAAGTGTAAGCGTGCAAGAGTCCTGGGAAGATAGCATTGGAGTAGGAAGGCAAGGCTCACCTATCTCACAAAAACAATGAGAAAGGCCAAAAGCTGTCCTAGGGACATGCTTTTGGGGGTCAGAAGACCAGGACAGTGTTGTTTAACCTCCAGAGGGAGAGAGAGAGAGAGAAATGAAGAACCAAAATGACAACCAGGAATTACTAAACTCCTACAGCAGCCAGGAAGTGTACCCATCCCCCACCCTCAAGTGGTGCAGCCTGGATAAAACCTGTGGCCTACTGTAGCCTACCAAGAGGGGAACAGTCAGCTTCCTCCATAGGGAAAGGGAAGGTACTGCAGAGGGAGGAGACTGGTTTCCCTACAGTCAATTTGGTTACAGAGCATGCTTTGAATCTTGGCTCTGCCCAGACCAAAAACACCAGCAAGTAGAAGTTGAAAGAAGCGCAACTGCTAATCAGTCTGGAAATTTTGTGGACAAAAACTGCTTTTGGTTCTCTCTGTATTTTAGCTCCTGGGAGAAAATATGTGCCCCATTATTAAGTCCCTGGCCCAATTTTGATAACTTAAGCTGAGCAATTTTAGAGACTCAGAAAAAGTTGAACCAAAATCAAAATAGAACTAAAATAACAAACAAAAAACAACAAAACCACTAGGCAAGAGAAAGAAATTGAAATTAACTATCAGAGTAAATTCACCAACATATTTAGATGACTAGACATTGGCAAAAAATTAAAATCCATAACAAGAAACAGGAAGAGATGGCCCAGCCAAAAGAACAAATCAAAGATCCTGACAAGATACAGGATTAAGATAACTAATCGATAATCACACAATTCTCCTAAATCAATTCAAAGAATTGATGGAAATATGACTAAAAAAATAAAGGATATTAAGAAGACACTGGGTGAACATAAAGAACAATTTGAAAGCCTGCAAAGAAAAGTAACAGAACTTATGGGAATGAATGACACAATGGATGAGATTTAAAATACATTAGAGGTGCATAACAGCAGATTTGAATTGATGGAGGACAAAATTAGTGATATCAAGGACAGAACATCTGAACTTGAAAATGCAGGAGAAAGAAAAAGAAAAGAATGGAAAAATGGAACAGGGTCTCAAGGAATTGAATGACTATGCAAAATGCAAAAAAGTACACATTATTGGTGTCCAGAAGGGGAGGAGAATGGAAAAACGGACAGAAAGAATATTTGAGGAAATAATGACTGAAAACTTTCCGACCCTTATGAAAGACATAAAGATCAATATCCAAGAAGGACAACATACCCCAAAAGAATATATCCAAATAGAACTACTCCGAGGCACCTACTACTCAGAATGACAAATATCAGAGAAAAAGAGAGGATTCTGGAAGAAGAAAGAGAAAAACAAAGCATCACATGCAAGGGAACCTTGATAATTTAAAGTGCCAACCACATCAGAAACCATGGAGGTAAGATGAAAGTGGTGTGAAGTATTTAAGGTACTAAAAGAGGAAAACTGTCACCCAAGAATTCTGTATCCTGCAAAACTGTCCTTCAAAAATGAGGGTTAGTTTAAAGTCTTCACAGACAAAAACTGAGAGAGTGTGTTACCAAAAGAAGAAAATTACAAGAGATACTAAAGGGAATACTGCAGCCTGAAAGGAAAAAACAAGGGCAAGAGATGTGGAGGAGTGTGTAGAAATGAAGATTATTAGGAAGGCTATATTAAAGGGTAAAAAGACAGACAATAGTAAGATATGACAATGGAAGGTCAAATGATAAAATGGGCAAGTAAGTAATGCCTCTACAGTAATTACATTGAATATTAGTGGCTTGAACTCTCCAATCAAAAGACATAGACTGATAGAATGGATAAAAAATATGAGCTATCTATATGCTGTCTACAAGAGGCGCAACTCAGATATAAGGACACACCAGGCTGAAAGTGAAAGGTTGGAAAAAGATATTCCATGCAAATAGTAACCAAAAAATATCTGGAGTAGTGATACTAATAGTGGACAAAAGATATTTAAAATGCAAAACTGTTATAAGGGATGAAGAAGTTCATTATATATTATTAAAAGGGGCAATTCACCAAGAAGAAATAACTATACTAAATGTTTATGCACCTAGCCAAATTGTCCCAAGATACATGAGGCACACACTAGCAAAACTGAAGGGAGAAATAGATTCCACTACAATAATAGTTGGAGACTTCAATATACCACTCTCAGCATTTGATCAAACATCTAGAAAGAGGATAAATAAAGAAATAGAAAGCTTGAATAATATGATAAATGAATTATACCTGTAACACTTTGGCAGTTTGATATAGTTATGAATTCCAAAAATAGATATTGGATTATGCTTATAAACTGATCTGTTCATCTGGGCATGATTAAGTTATGATTAGGGCTTTGATTGGGCCATGTCAGTAGGGCATTGAGCCCCATCCTCGGTGGGTGGGGTCCCAAAGCAAAAAGACATGGCAAAGGACAGAGTTGGAGTTTTTAAGTTGGAGTTCTGATGTGGAGTTTTGAGCTGGAGCACCAGGAAGTAAGCATACAGAGGAGCTTGGTCATGAGGAAGCAGAGAAGACCCTGGGGAAAAGAGAGGAGCCATTTGCCTGATAGTTCATAGCTGGCCTTGTGGAGAGAGGCAAAGGCTAGATAGCCCCATCGTCTACAGCTGACCTTGTGGAGGAAACAGAGGAGCTGAGCCCAGAGAGAAACGCAGCCCCAGGAAGAGAGGAACCCAAGAAGCCTGAACCTTGGCAAAAGTCAGCCGCTGTCTTGCTCCAACACATGGCAAAAGACTTTGGTGAAGGAAGAAACTGATGCTTTATGACCTGGTAACTGTAAACTTCTACCCCAAATAAATATCTTTAATAAAAACCAACCGATTATTGGTATTTTGCATCAGCACCCCTTTGGCTAATTAATACAATACCTAACAGACATTTATAGAGCATTACACTCCAAAACAGCAGGCTGTACATTCTTTTCAAGCACACATGGATCCTTCTCCAGGATAGACCATATGTTGGGTCACAAGACAGGTCTCAATAGATTATCAAAGATTGAAATTATACAAATCATTTTCTCTGATCATAATAGAGTGAAGCTGGAAATTAATAACGGATGGAAAAAAGTAAAATTCAAAAATATATGGAGATTAAACAATGCACTCTTAAATTAGCAGTGGATTAATGAAGATATTGCAAGAGAATTCAGTAAATATCTTGAGACAAATGAAAATGAGCACGCAATATATCAAAACCTATGAGACACTGCAAAGGCAGTTCTTTGAGGGAAATTTATAGCCCTCAATCCTTATATTAGAAAAGAAGAAAGAGCTAAAATCAAAGACCTAACTGTACACCTGGAGGAACTAGAAAAAGAACAGCAAAATAATCCCAAAACAAGCAGAGGGAAAGAAAAAATCATAGATGAGTTCAGCAAAGTGGTGGATACAAGATTAATATGCAAAAATATATAGCATTTCTGCATTATTTATAGCATTTATGAATTCCAAAAGAGATATTGATTATGTTTGTAAACTGATCTTTTCCTCTAGGCATGATGTCCTTTGATTGTATTAAATTCAAAGGTTTTACATTTACTTCATTAAGTCAAGATTAGGACTTTGATTTTGAACTCAGGTTTGAGTCTCTGCCTCCTTGGTGGACTGATAGAAACAGACACACACAGAAGAAGATATGGAAGAGGAAAGAACTTGGTCATATCAGTCCTGTCATGTGACAGAAAGGAGAAGGCTCAAACAGCTAAAGCCCCTGGAAGCACCTGATAGTTTGCAGCTGAAGATACCAGAGTCCTGAGCAGCTGAGAAGGCCCAGAAAGAAGCAAGCCCTCCAGCTGACAGCTGAGATTGGAAGAAGCTGGGCCTGTGGAGCCTTAAAAGGAAGAGGAAGGCTGAACCCTAGCAGAGATTGGCAACCATTTTGCTTCAACACATGCCAACAGACTTTGCTGAGAAAGTACTTCTTACAGTACCTTGAATTTTACTCTTTAGGGCCTTGTAACTATAAGCTTTTACCCCGAATAAATACCTTTGTAAAAGCCAACACTTTTCTGGTACTTTGCATCAGCAATCCTTTGGCTGACTAATACAGAAAGGGTCTGTGGTTTTTCACCTGACTGGCAAAAGGGCCCATGGAACAAAAAAGGTTAGGAACCCCTGCTCTAGAGTATTGTGTACTAAGAAATAGAAGGTGGGTTAAGAATGAGAGATGATGCTTAATGTATGTAGCATTATTAATAAGGACAACTGAAAGTGTGGAAATGAATAGAGCTGAGAGTAATACATTATAATGAGTATAACTAACACTGCTGATTTATAAATGTGATTGTGGCTGAAAGGGGTAGTATGTGGAAGTAAATGCCAATTGGAAGGAAACTAGACAATAATCTGGGTGTGTATAACAGTGATTTCGGTGGTGGAAGAAGATTGTGGCTAATAGTATAAATGTAAGAATGCTCTTCTTTTACAAAGTGCTAAGAATATGGTGATACAGGGGAAAATTAAAACTAATGTAACATGGAAAATATTAACAATAATATTGTAATATTTTGCAACAATTTGCGGGTGATTTTTTTAATACTAAGGGACAAAAATGGGGGGGGGGGGGCGGGTAGAAGGCCATATGGGATGTTTCCTTTTGGAGTAATGAAAACATTCTAAAATTGACTGAGGTGATGACAGCACAACTCTGTGATGAAAATGAAAGCCACTGAGTGTGCACTTTGAATGGATTGTACAAAGCAGAGGACTGTATAACACAGGGAATCCAGTGGTGGATGGAGGACTGTGGTAAACAGGACAAATATAAGAATGTTTTCTCCTGAAAAATAACAAATCTTTAATCATAATATAGGATGTTAGTAATTGGGTGAGTTGCAGGAAAAATATACCAAATGTAAGATACAGGCTAAAAATTACTATAAGTAAAAATATTTTGACAATGCTCTTTCATAATTTGAAACAATTGTTTCATAAAAATGTGAAGTGTTGGTGGTGGGGAGAATGTATAGGAGCCTTGTATGATGCTATGCATGTTTATTTTGTAAATTCACAAATTTTACTATGCATTTATTGCTTATATATGTTCATGTATGAATGTTATACTCAATAAAATTTTATTTTAAAAAGTATAAGCATGTGAGCTAATAAATTCACATTGTTAATAGCAAATCCACTTTATGGTATCTGCTTTGAGCAGCTTAGCAAACTAAAACAGATTTTGGTACCAGGAGAGTGGGGTGCTGCTACTGCAAATACCAAAAATGTTAAAAACAAATAAATAAATAAAGGCTTTTTAATTGGGTATGAGTAGAGCTTGGAAGAATTGTAAGGCTCTTGATAGAAAAGGTGTAGACTGCTTTGAAGAGACTGTAGAACTATGATGCTAAAAGTACTTCTGATGAGGCCTTAGAAATGATGAATGTGTCATTTTAAACTGGAAAAAACTGACCTTGTTTTACAGTGGCAGATAATATATCAAATTGAGCCCTGATGTCAGATGGAAAGCAGAATTTGAAAGTGATGAGCTTGGATATTTAGCTTTGGAGATTTGCAAACTTAAAGGGAAAAGTGTTGCCTGGTTTCTCCTTGCAGCTTATACTGAAATACTAAAGGAAAAGAATAAACTGAGAACTGAACTCCTGGGTACAAAAAAAACAGAAACTGACCATTTGGAAAATTCTGTTTTCAAAGAGTCCCCAGAGAATAGTGCTCCATGTTTGGGTTGAATTGAAAATAAGAATCAGTCAGTCATTTCAGTGCTAGTCAGAATTGGAAGTACAGTTATCCAGGAAGGGTCTGTGGAAAGTACTACTGCCTGAAGGTATGGACTCCTGTGTACAAGTGAAACCAACATACTTTTTGTGAGATCTGCATGAGTGGAACCACTGCCAGCTTGGACTAAAAGGGATAGAAAAGGTACAGATTAAGTAAAAAATGACTTCAAAGGCAGAACCATGGAAGCTGAGGTCTGATGTGAAGACATCTTCTTCGGCCAAGAGAGTGGACTCATCTATGTATGTTGAAAGCATGATCATGCCCCAGCACTTGGAGAGGGCATGCCTTCTACCTGGTTGTTCAGGAAGAGTGTTACTATGCCAGTTTTCTCAAATGTGTGGGGGATTATGGATAGCATGGCCACTGCCACTCCTATGCTTGACAATGTCAGAGACCTCACCCCAGTGTTTGGAGAGAACATGGCCACTGCACAAGCACTTGGAAAGTGTGGGGCAGTTGTTCTATCAGGCCTTGAGAACAAACTATCATTCCATAGATGGCTCTCAGACCTTGAAATCTAATGGAATGTTCCCTACAGGGTATTAGAATTGTTTGGGATCCATGGCCCATGTTTTCCTTCCAATTTCTACCTATGGGAATGGGAATGTTTATACTATGACTGTCCCTTCTTTGTACATTATAAGCAGATAACTTGTTTTCAAGGTTTCAGAAGTCCACAGCTGGATGTGAATTGTGCCTCAGGACAGACCACACCTATAACCAATTTTTAAAAGCAGTTTTATTGAGATATATCCAATAAAGTGTACAATCAATGACTTTTAATTTAACCAAAAAGTTGTGCACTCATAACCACAATCAATTTTAGAACATTTTCATTACTCCAAAAATGGAAGCCCCATAACCCTTAGCAGTCACCCCTCAATCCTTCTAATATACCCCAGCCCTACATAATCACTAATCTAATTCTGTCTCTATAGATTTATTTATTGTTTATTTAATATAAATGTATTACCATATGTAGTACTTTGAGTCTGGTTTCTTTACTTAGCATAACCTTGTTTTTTTTAATTATTTCAATTTTTTTAAATAAGAGAAATTGTATGTTTACATAAAAGTCATATACCCCCTATTTTTGACACTTTGCATTAGTGTGGTACCTTCTTTACAATCGATGAAAGAATGTTAACATATCACCATTAACTATAGTCCATAGTTTATGTTAAGTGTATTTTTCCCCATCTACCACCCAATTATTAACACCTTATAATAGTGATGTACTTTTGTTATAGTTCATGAAAGGACATGCTTATATTTGTCCACAATAGGGTTCACTGTGTTATACAGTCCCGTGTTTTATTCTCTAGCTTTCCTTCTAGTAATATACATGACCCAAAATTTTCCTTTACAACCACATTCATGCTCATAATTCAGCACTGTTAATTACACTCACAATAATGTGCTACCATCACCTATATCCATTTACAAGCATTTACAATCAACCAAATTAGAAATTTGATAAGACTTTGTATTTAATATTGTTAACAAAATGATTTAAGACTTTTGGGATATTGTGACAGAATGAATATATTTTGCATATGGAAAGAATATGTCTTTTTGGGGTCCAGATGGTAGAGTGTAGTGATTTGAAGCTGTATGTATCCCAGAAAATCATGTTCTTAAAGCTAATACATTCCTGTGGGTGTAAACCTATTGTAAGTAGGAACAAATGAAGAGGTTACTTTAGTTAAGGTGTAGCCCAGGGTGAGTCTGAATCTTCTCACAGGAGTCCTTTATAAGCAAGATGAAGAAAGAGAGAGAAAGAGAGAGAGAGAGTGCTTTACCATGTGATAGAGGAGTCCGGGATCACCAGCAGCAGTCTTTGGGAAGAAAATGTCATCTGATGATACCTCAAAAGCACAAGTATGTAAGCTAATAAAGTTCCAATGTTAAAAGCCAGCCTATTTCATTGTATCTGCTTTGAGCAGCTTAGCAAACTAAAATAATTCTTTATAGAAGGCTCAAGAGAAAAAAATCTAGCCTTGATAATTCTCTGATTAAGGACTAATCTGGACAATGCTGCCCTTTCTTTTGCTTCTAATTTTATTGCTTCTCTTTATGTTCTTTCCTTGCCTGACTTGCCTGACTACTAAAATTCAGCAAATTCCCTACAAGACCAGAACTTCTGAGACTGTTGAATGAAGCTCTTGGTAACTTTTAGCCCCTAGTCGAGCATGGAGCTCAGGGCTATTGTTAAGGAATTTCCCAATCCTGAAATGAATTAAAAATCATTTTTATGAGAAATTTAGAATCCTAATTGGAGCTTATGATCCTGGATTAGTCTGATCTTTTTCAATTTGTGCATATGGATTTGAATCTGGAGTAAGACAAAAACCAGAAACTGGATTGAGGCAGCTAAATAAGAAAAGTCAGAAGGTGATACAAGGGACCCTACTGATTTGGCCAGTAGGGATGCTCCCAGAATAGGACCACCAAATTGCTAAGGACTTGAAAGTCATACCAAAGCCTTTTCCTCAAAAGACTGATTGTGCAATAATTCAGTCTTATAAACAACACAAAGATGAAGCCATCTGGGATTGTAAGGAGCAATTGTCTCAGACCTTTGGTGTTCATTCAGGTCTTTTGTCATTTATTAGCAGGTTTGAAGAGGCATTGTCCTCATTATTTGTCCATGGACTTAAACCTAATTTGGTGAGTTGGTTAAAAAACATAAACTCCAGTGGGAAGCAGCTCCTTTAGATGAACTTGTTAAATTAGCTGAACGTTTTGAAAGAATTCTGGATCAGGATAAAAATAAAAAGACAAAATAAAATTATGACAATACAATTGCAGCAACTTGAAAAGGATGGAATATGAAAATTATAAAAGAATGCTCAATTGCTACTTCTGTGACAATCAATACAAAATAAAGATCCCTTCAATAGAAAAGATATAAGAGACAATAGTGGTCTCTATTGCAAGCAGGAGGGACATTGGAAATGAGATTGTCCATTTTTAAAAGGAAAAAAGCAAGTACTGGGCACCTAAAAGACCCAATTTAAAATGGATTCCTCATGTGTTTTCTTAAAAAATAGTGTTTATACTAAAGATATCTTGGAGCTACAGTGACCACAATGGGCAAGTTTTAGTTTAGACAAGATCATACATTTGAGATGTGCACTTGAGAAAAGAGGTACCCAGACTCCAACACAGAGTGGGGTGCATTCTATGATTAGTATTCAAAAGCTTCTAAAAGTTATAATGATTCCAAATAGCCTCTTTACCAAAAACACAAACAACCCTAATTTTAAAAAATAGTATCAAGGGGTAAGGACAGAAAGCCAGCTCTTTTATATAAACTAGTGTGTTTTATATTGCTGTGTTTTGCATTTCGTGTTTCTGAATGTTTTTCTGACTCATGGCTGAGCATTTTAAGATCTAAGTCCTCTATCTGTATACTAATTTAATATTGTGAGTTTAAAAGAAAAACAATTATTGTCTGCTGAGTTGTTAGTATAAAATAAGCATTCACAGTCCTTCCTGGATAACTGCATTTCCAACCCTGACTTGCAAATAAATAGCTGCCTGTTTCCAAGTTCAGTTAAGTCCTCACAAGGGGACTATCCTCTGGAGACTTATTTTCTGGAAGCTCAGAATTTCCCAAACTATCAATTTCTGGTTTCTTTGTGCCTAAGAGTTCAACTCTCAGCTTATCTCTCTTCTCTCCCATTTTGCTATAAGCTGGGAGGAAAAACCAAGCTGCATTTTCCACATTTAGTTTGGAAATCTCCTCAGCTAAATGTCCAAGCTCATCATTTTCAAATTCTGGGTGACCAGGCATTTAGCTTGTCTCTTTCTGGGCCTCCTCTCTCGGCCTCAGCTGTTCTGCTTTCTTCCCGAGTTCAGCTGTAGGTGATCAGGCATATGGCTTATCTCTTCAGCCGTGAGCTGCTGCATGGGTCCAGCCTCTTGGGGGCTTTCTGCTTCAACTTCGGCTGCTAGCAATCCCCAAGTCCTCTCTCACACACATGGCCTGGTAAAGCAGCAGAGCTCCTTTTTTTCTGTGTCTTCTTTCTCTGTGTGTCTCAATTTATGTAAGTCTCCAGTAAGAGCACAGAGACTCAACCTGAGTTATGCCTCACTGATGTACATAGTCCAATCAAAAGCGATCTAATGAAGTGATCTAAGCAAGGTCCCTTAAATGAATCTAATGTAATGGGTCTCAACCCACAGGAATGGATTAGTTCAAAAACATAATCTTTTTTTGAATTCATCAAATTCAAACTGCCCCACTTGTGGAAAGGAAGGTGCCAGGCACTCTGGTGCACTGACTTCTAATGACATTGCTTAAAGAACTTTGAGATCATACCATGGGAGGGAGTCAGGATTTCTAGAAATCTGGTGGGAAGATAATGGGTTCACTAGCTTGCTACTACAAGATCCAGTGGAACAAGAATTGATTACTTTGGACTGAAAGGATTGATGAAGAAAGACTGAATTTTATTTGGAATACTGCTGATGTTTTAATGTTTTATTTTCTAGATACAAAGACTTCTTTTTGTTTTTCCCTACACTATCTATAACTTGTAAAACATTTATCATTTCCTCTCTGCCTGATCCCCCAGAATACAGAAACTCTTAATGAATATATGTATTTTCATAGAAATATAATTAATTGTGTAAGTTCAATAAAACTATGCCCTCCATGGTTAAAAGGACATAATTTGAAGCACTGGTTATGTAACAAAATTTTGACTGGAATGTCATAATTAAAAATGATGCTCATTTAATCAGATATGACCAGGTAACCAAAGTATCTTAAAGGATGAAGTTAAAATGTTTCATGTTGTCAGTTAGGCTCAAACATTTCAATGGACAGACATATTTTCTTACATAGTTACTTGACTTACTAGAATATAGGTACAGTTAATACATTTTGGACTTATGCTTTTAATTGTAATTATCAGTCTGCATGATTTTTATTTGCTATTGCACAGGTGGTGTTTCAAGATTCTCTTCAAATTCCTTGTCACCCTTAAGATAGATGGTTGCTCTTAAGATGTCTAAGCAAAAGTAAAAGGAGTTGGAATTGAGACTGATTCCAGTGAACCAAAAATTAAAAAAAAAGAAAAAGACACTGACTTGGAGACAGGTTTTGACTGTAATTCACTAGACTGATTAAGTAATCCCACTCCAAGGGTCTTAAATGTAATTGAAAAAACCAACCAGCAAATCTTGCTGCAACAAAAACAAAAGGCAAAAGAGGAGAAAAACAGAACAGAGTATTTTGGTCAGGTTTCCAATAAGATCATTGGTGAATGACCTAAAGGGGAATTGTTACATAAAATGGCCCCCTGCATTGGGTGTTGCCAGGAGCTAACCCTGTCTGAGAAATGACAGAAAATTTCCAAAAGGTAAAACAATTGATCATAAGTATGGGACCTTCCAAGATCTGATAAAATTGCAGTTTAAGCAACACTTAGACACTTAGTAATAAGTCAGTTTCAGTCCAGTAGAGATAGCCTATCAGAAATGGATAAGTGTATCATACTAACCCAGGTATATCTGTTCCCCATGGGTAAGAGCTTCCTGTGTAATAAGAAACTTAAATGGCAACCAATCATTGAAACTTCCTACTTGGAAACCCTCTAACTTTAAGTGGTTATGATCAGGTAGGTATTTAGACTCTTATTCCCACTTCCCTGCTTTGAGATCTTCCTGCTCAAGCAGTTTCTCCTTCAAGTACTCTGCAGCCCAGAAGTCTGGGAAACTGAGTTATAGTGGCTGCATGGCAAATCCTCTAGCTGGAATCCTATTGGATGGGCCTCAGGGGAGGGGGCATTTGGAAGACAAAAGGGAAAAGTTGAGGGAGACAATAAGCTTTAGAGGGAAAGAGGAGAACTGAGAGCTGATTCCTACACTCTGTGCTTTCCCTTGCTGCTATTGACCTTTCACTTTGTTCTTTTCTTATTATTATTATTTTAATTTTAAAGAAGCTTTAGATTATATAAATGTTACATAGAAAAAAAATAAGGGAATCCTTCCCCCTCTCACACTTTCCCACATCAACAACATCCCTCATTAGTGTGGTACATTTATTACAACTGATGAACACATATTGAAGCATTGCTACTTCATGGATTACAGTTTACAATTTAGATTACACTCGGCCCGTAAAATTTTGTAGGTTATAAAAAAATATACAGTGGCCTGTATCTGTTACTGCATGTCATGCAGGACAACTCCATTTTCCGAAAATGCCCCCATAATACACCTATTATTCCCTCTCTCATCCCTCAGAACCTCTGGTGGCCACTGCCTTTATATCAATGATAAGAGCTCTTCCATTTCTAGAACAATGTCTATAGTCAAATAATAATAAATCTACTTTAGTCCATTGTTCATTCTTCAGTCTTGAGGATTTTGGAATGGTGATGCCCACTCTGCTTCTAATTGAGAGGGAGCTTAGAGCCCTTGGGGCAGATGGATGGAACTATCTTGCTTGCAGTGGCAGACACTCTCTGTTCCTTGGGATGGGCGTTGTCCATCATCATCTCCTTGTTAGTTGTCCGGGGTGAGTCCAATGAACTGGGTTGTCTACACATGCCTCTTCTACCCCTTTTATTTGAACCTATAATTAGCACTATACTTGATAAATGTATGTCCCAGAGACTTAAATCTTTGATCCATCCATGTGCCAGTTGAGCCCTGGATTTCAGCAGCATTGCAACACCTACTCTTTCACTGTGTTCTTGATAGTATGGTATCATTATTAATAAAAAGTTGCCAGTCCTGGCATGTTTCTCTTCTGACAGTGCTTTTCTACCCCTGGTGGCTATCAGAAGCTAAAATGCACTCTTGAGGGGAAGCTTCATTGATTTATTTCTAAACAGTGCACTGAATATTTAAAAAATCCACATTCTTTTGCCAATAATTTTGAGCGTTCTTCTTTGCACATTCTTAAGGATGGTTTTTTTCATTGCTTGTTGTAGCATAAAAATTAAACTTTTGTGTGATGTACCATTAGCTTCCCATTGAAGGAAAAGTAAAAAGAAGGCGGTATGCTTAGGAAAATGCAGAAATTGTGTGGTCTTAGGGCTGAAATAAATGAATGACTTAGAAAAATGTGATTACCTACTAGTTTTTCTCTGAAATCAATGTGTAGAAATAATTATTGGAATTTTTAATTATCAGAAAGCTATGGTATAATAAGGAACTATTACAATGACATGGTATATAGAATTACAGTATATTTTAACTCAGATAAATGTGTGGCCATTTTGTTTTCCTCTTTGCATTATTTAGAGGTGTTGGCAGAAGGTGCAAGGGAGTTCTTAAATTCATGCACCCCCTATATTTATACTTATATTTCAAAGAAGTGTTCAATTGCTCTGATGCCTTCAAAATAGACCATCATCCAAAAAACAAAGGATTCTTAATCTCCTTCAACCATCCGTTGACTGCATAAGATGGAGCCCCATTACTGTTGATTCTTCAAATTAATAAGTACATTTTTGACTACATGGATAAACTTGCTTTATGCTTTTCCTTGCCTAGTTATTTACCCATTTACATGGAGAGACAAGAGTGATACTCAATGATAATGGGATGTGAAATCCTCAGTATTCCTTACAGAATCATCCAAAAAGGAAGAGCACAAATACTAAGATTCTCCAAGAGACTGAAAGTATTTCAAGACTGTTAAGGTAATCACATTCTGGGAGAGAGAATGATCAAAAGGCTCAAAAGGGGAGAATTGTTGTATGAATTGGCAAAGACCTAGAGATAACTTGTTTGTAAATGTCTAAAGCAAAGTCAAACTTAACTGTACATGTTGAAATCACCTGCACATACCTAAAACAAGTTATCTGTGAGACAAGTTCTCTGAGACTCTCCAAGCTTACGCAACTCCTAAGACACTCTCACATTCTTTGAACCTGGGTCTTGATTTCCCCAAAACAAGGACTTTGGTTGGGGGTAAATGGGTTTATTAGTTAGCATCCCAACCCCTTCTAAGTCTTGCTTTTCTAATTTTTTTTGCTTATGTAATTATATTTTTCTTTGTGTAACTTCATTATATTTACTAAATAAGCTGCCTCTTTCTTGGGAGAAAGCAGAGCACCTTTGTCTCACCATTAAACTTTCCTCAATTTGCAAATTGTCCCTCTTTGATAAATAAATGGTCTCTGTTTTCTAAATTCTTAAAATTTGTCTTTTATTTGACAATAGTATTATTCACTTAAATATAAGGGCAATAATATAGAAATTTATCAAATCATTAATTATCAAAATATTTATTGAAATGACTTCTTCTGTGCCAAGTCCTGATCAAGTTATTAGAAAGTCTGCCCCCATGGAAGTTAAATTCTAGCTGGGAGAAACATGTAAAAGTACAGATTTAATTTCAGAGTGAGAATGCAATGAAGAAAATATAGGAGATTGATAGACTGGAAAGTGAATTTAGAGGAGAGTTACTTAAAAGTTTTGCAAGCAAGGTCTCTCGTGTTTTGTTTATTCATTCATTCAGTCATGATTTTTTTTTTATTGTGCATGTACTGCTTGTTAATTTTTCAGTAAGGCACAGGACAGGGTAAGTTAGTACCTCTGTGGAACATTCACTAGAGCGGGAGAAACAAAAAATAATAAGTAAACAAATTAAAGCAAAATAATATAAAGTTTACAGTAACAAGACATATAAAAATAAACCAGGGTGAAGGATAAAGAGTAGCTGATGGGCATTATTATTTTAGATAAAGTGGCTAATAGACAGCCTTCAGGAAAGCAACTCCATTTTGGCTGAGATCTTGAAGAATAAGAGTCAACCTTATTCTATTAACCTTCTGATAATCTGGTATGAAGACTGCAGTATGCACATATTTAAAAAATCCTGACAAAGATCAGGAAATCTTCTAAGGAAGTCTGCTCCAGAAATGTCCCTGCCCAGCTGGGATGGTTTTTAGATATTTTGGCTCAGTGTCCAAAGATTTGAAGGCTTAAGCAAACCAACTTTCCCAGGTTTTGGGGGTTTGCTTGCCACATGTTGAAGGTCAGAGGATGTAAGCGTGGGAAAGTTTCCCTCCTGAGTAAGAACACTCTGAGTGGTATTCAATGAGTTCCTTTTATGAAGTGAGCAAATGCTTCCTTTACTTTGTGTGCTTTAAACTGGTGCCAGAATCATCAAACTACATGTGTTTCTTTCTATTTTCCCCCATTTTCCTTGCCCACAAATATTGAGAATAGTTACAGACCTCGTTTAACTAAACAAACAGCCATTACAGTAACCCGTTCTAATTATTTGTTGTTCCTGTGGCTGAACAATTCTTTGAGTTTCCTGACATATTTCCCAATAAGAAGACACTATTTGTTCTAAGTGCATGTTCTTTTATGAAGGAATTTTTGTTTTTACTTTCCATACATTTAATTAAGGTAAAAATAATTCCTTTACTGTGTTTTACATTGTTTACATGAGATAATTGTCTTTTGCCATTTTAAAATAATAAGTATACATGTCCACTTTTGATATGTTAAAAGAAAAAAAGGAAAAAAAAACTAGTTTTAATCATGTTCAATATGCAAATACACTGTATAAGCAAATTGTATTTCAAAATATTTATATCTAAATATAAATTTGTGGTCATAGTGTTGACAGATATCATTTTCTTTAAAATTTATATAAAAAGAAATGATATTACTAAATAAATTGCTGCTGCCAATCCCAATTCTCCCCTTGTCTTTGTTGGCAAAATTGTATGTTATACTTTCAAAATAAAGGAGTAAGTAGACAAAAGAAACTACCTCAATAAATAGTTGTCCAAAGAGCCATCAACTGATTAAAACCTTAACTACTGGATGTTGAACCTATTTGCAGTTCCTCAGAAACTGTGGCCATGTCCACCAGGCACAATTTTCTGGATAAATCTGATCATATAAAAAGCTGGGGAAGAGTTTCTAACTCTGCCTCTGCTACTACATTTTTTTTTCCTAGATAAGCTCAACTGTTTTTGAGCCCCAGTTTCACAGTTTGTAACACGACAGTCTGGACTAAACAATATCTTGGATTCTTTCTGGTTCTAAATTTCTGACCTAAAGTTTTCTTTAGTCTGTTTTTTTTCCCAGCCAGTGGGTAGCCTAGGTCCTCAGTAGCAGCTGACACTCATGGTGGCTGATTTATGAACCATATTCATTTCCTGGTATTTGTGAATACAGAGAAATGAGCCTAGGGGCAGGAACTGAGCTGGGAGGAGGTAGGAGAAATGCCCCTGGGAGCAGAGTTTTACAGCTTTCACCACAGAATTAAGAGGAAACAATTTTCACTTTTCTCCATTACTTTATAACTCTCAGGTAGGAATGTACCTTCTGGTAAGAGTATTTAAAAAGGAATTGCTGAGCTTCTCCTCCTTTCTTGAAAGATTTTTTCAATGAGACACACAGGCACAAGACAGGTGTTGAAAGATCTGCCCTAGAATGGTTAAAGCATTTCCTTTTGTGGGGAAACAAGATCCAGTCTGGAGAGTTTCAGGTATCTATCCCATGAGGTAATGTCTTTCTTTGGTGATATAGAAACAGTGGCTTCTATATTGTAGGCTTCACAATCCATATTCAAATATTTGACATGAGTCTCTGCATTTGTGATGTGTGAATATGAATCTATAGCCATATGACTGATTGCTGCAAAGTATTTTTTTACATTGACTAAAACTAGATGACTTCTTGTATTAGTCAGGTTTCTCTAGGGAAATAGAACTGACAGGAGAGATCTATAAATAGTATGAAATTTTATTAAATTGTTCACATGACCATGGGGATACACAAGTCCAAATTCCATAGGGAGGCAGCAAACCGGGGGCTCCTTGTGAAGGTCCTTGATGAATTCCTCAGGAGACGCTGGCTGTCCAAAGTAGAGATGGGAATTCTCTCTCTGAATGCTGAACTCACTTTCCCTTTTAAGGTTTTCAACTGATTGGATGGTATGTCACTCCTTGCTGATGGCAATCTCCTCAATTGATTGTAGATGTAACCAGCCATCTAAGCAATCAACTCACTGAAGATTAAAGTCCATGAAATGCCCTTGACCAAACAAGTGGGCACCATTACCTACCAAGTTGACACATAAGCCTGACACACTCCCACCATCTGGAGTCTGACTTCAATTAGGTTCAGAATGGATAGCTTACTGCACTTAATGAGGTAAATTATATTTCATTGAGACATTAGAGAATTGGGTGTTCCATGAAGGTTTTGGCCTGTCTTCTATGCACATATCAAAGATGTTCTCCACTTGAAAAACTATTTGCCTATATTTTTTAGAACATTTGACACCTATAATAAAATGAAATACCTATGTGATATTTGACAAGCTCTGTGGAAACAAGAATAGCCTTTGTGGCTGTTGGGATGCTATAAAGCTCTATTGTTGATTCATTCCTCAAAATAGTGAAGAACATATCCAGAGAACCAGAACATATCCAAAAGAACATATCCAAAAGAACATATCCAAAAGAACATATCCAGAGAACCAGAACTGACCTTTCCTAGAGAAGACTATGCATTTCCCTAGGGATCAGAGAGCCTATTAGTAATCCTTCTGGAGCAAGTAGAAGGTTTTAGAGACAGACTTCCAATGGTTTATTGCTCCTAAATTCATACTTGCCATAATGATAACACCAAGACTGCTTTGAGTACATAGCTGAGTCCTGCTTCTTTTATTACTGACTTCTTTTCTTTACTCCTACTTATCTAGAAGTAACATAAGGGTCTCCAAAGATGCCCATCTCTCCCCTTTTTTTTGGTCTCCCATAATACAAAGAAAAAAAAAAAACTGGAGGTGCAAGGGAAGTCATAGAACACACACCCAGCATCATCCTCCAGCCCTTACATGTCACCTGCCTCCTCTTCTATCGTGCAACAATGTTTCAGTCTGTTCCCATTCCACAAGCTGGAGAAGATGTTATATCTAATGAAAAGGACCAAACAGACCTTAAACCCAGAAACTGGGAACAAGCAACCCCAGATGCTAATCAAGACAGGAATATTCAGTGGCAGGACCCCCTCCTCTTGGGGTGGATAAATGCACCACTCAAACAGCATAGATTTGCCTCTCTTCTCTGAAGCAAAATGAAGTTTGTAGAGCTGCCATCTATTGAACCAACCAGAGCAGTTTGGCTGCACCAGGAGACTGGCTACAATGGGATTTCTTCTCCTGCTCTTTTGGACCCTTTTTGCTGTATAAGTAATAAAGCAAGTGGTTTGCTGAAAGTTTCTGTTGTACCTGAGACTGGGTTACCACAACACACCATGTAGCAACTCGTTCCATGGTAGGGATGTAGAAAGGGCAGGAAAAAGAAAGCAAAACCTAAATAAGCATCTCATGGTGACAAAGGAGAATATTCCATCTTTACAACAAAATATGTGCCTGTCTTTGCCATTTTCATGAAAAACAGCATATGTATTTTTTTTTTTTTACTTATTTAATCTTTTTCATGGTAACTTCTGTTTCCTTCTGAGAGAAAACGGTGGTTTGAGAAAAAGAGTTCCATGCCAGACATTTTAAATAATCTGCTATAAAGTGCCTCTGTCTTCTCCTTAAGAAATTATCATTTTGGTTTATTGGATATTTTGAGATTTTAATTAACAAGGTTTCCTATGTGAAAAATCAAACTGGAAGATAAGATAACTGCTTCTCAAAAGGACTGAAGTTTCAGCTATCATCTGGTTGAACAGGTCTTTCAAGTTTTCAAATTTAAGTAATTTAAAAACAAACTGCTTGGAACTTTAGCCTGAGAAATTAAATTAAAACATTCCACATTTCACCAATTGTTATTTCCTTGTCTCTCCCATTTCTTCATCCCTTGAAAAAGTGCCCTAATTCATTGGATTCCTTTTTCTAATGTGTGGAATTGAATTATAGGTGTAACTAGAGAATTAAGTACCCAGTCCCAACCTTTTGCCAAAAATCCAAATCCAGCATGTTCATTAGCTCATCTCTGGAAAGGTGATCTACATAGATATCAGATGTGACATTATTTGTTTGTTACCCTGAATCACTTCTAATCACCACTATCAATGGCTTGAAATATCTACTTTCCCATTACATTTCACCATCTTAACATTTCTTCCCAGAATTCACCAATTCCACTGTGTACATTTTTTGCTCTGAATCTATATGGAGATAATTAACACAGACATATTGGAGCATACTGAATCTTAACATTGTTTTCCTCTCTGCCATAAAAGTGAAACAAAGCATTAATGACACAATTTTAAAATATAGCCCAAGGCAGAACATTTTGGTTAGTAGTATTAGACACTAAACATTCAAATCTTAATTTTAATGGTACCAAGGAAGTTAGATTATCCAATCACCTGAAGGTATTACTGAGGTAACCATGGTGAAGCAAACTGGTTTGCTTAAATTCATTCATTTTTTAATTAAGATTATAAGTATAGCTCTTCATGAAGAGCTGGTTTCACAACTCTGAATTTATAAGAAATTCAATTCCTTTGAGATAGAAATGTATTAAGACATAAGTTAGTTTTTGCAGAGTTCTTTTTAGGAAATCCACTTAAATATATTCTGAACCTCAATATGCATCTATCTTCCCATTAGGCATAAAATTTACAAAACAAATAGAAAGCTTTTGCCTTGTTTTCATACAAAACCTCAGGAACTCTCTGAACTTTTGCTTTTTTTTTGTTTTTTTAATGGAAATTTATGTATAAATCCATAAAATCTAACACAAAACAGGAAAATTGTAACTATAAAATCTTTCTTTGTCTTTGTTTTCCATTAGAGAAAAATTAGATCACAGATATAAAGCCATATCTACTAAAAAAAAAAGTGGATAACATTGACATCAGGATGTAAGAGGGCCACAAAATTTGGAGCATGTATGCTTATTAAAATCTTCTTGTATAAATATCTCTAGTGAGTATGAGGCCTGAAATTCTAACACACATTCTATTTTATTTTGTTGTTCTTGTGATGTGAAGCATCATGCTAACAGCTCATTTCCAACCTCAAAATGAGTACCCTACCCCAGAACCCCAAGTTCCAGAGATACAGTAATGTATTGGTGAAGGGGAAGCTAGAAAGGCTCTTGTCTGATATCTTCATTTTACAGATAAGAAATAGAAACCTAGAGAAGTGAAATAAACTGCTTTTCATCACTTAAGAAATTCATTTATTTAACAAACATTTATTAAGCAGATAATGTGTGCAAGGCTCTGTCACAGAAAGTAAAGTTGAAAAGGTTAATAAGATAGTTTAGCAGTTGGAGATGCTTCAACTGAACACTAAACTCATTGAGGTAATAACAAGGATAGTGATAACATCTAGGAGAATAGGGGGAGGATATCAAATCCACTTAACCTAACATGAACAATGACATGATGGTTAGAAACAACTCATTTCTATGGTTTTGGAGCATAAAGTAGAACTTACGTAACTGCAAGAGATAAGGCTGCAAAGAGAGCCATTATGTGACCATGAGAAATAATATTCTTTGTTATTTTAAGCAGAAGCTATACATTTTCTGATTCCAGTGAATATAATTTTTCTTCATTCTAATAACTTATAACACGTTGTCAGTGATCTGCTTACCATCACTAATTAATTAGTCCTCCCAATCCCCTTTCTCTGGTAGAAGGAAGTTGCTTCTAATCTACTTTTTTCCTGTCAAAAGTTTACAACTAGTTGGAAGGGCTATGCTAGTCCAAATGATCAAATGTGAACAATGTCAGCACTCCAGAATTTGGACCATGTGAGAACATGGCTCAGCATTACTTTGCTTCATCCCACTCGGACCAGAGAAGATACCGACTTCCCTAAAGAGACTAATTTTTGAGTGATGGGTACATATGAATGGGCTCTGGACATGTGTAAGAAGCACAGTTTTCATCATAAACTATTTTTGCTGTTAATATCCCTGAGATAAAAATTTTTGAGCAAAAGCCTAGGGAAGTCATTTCCTTGCCCAAAGCCTCCCCTAGACTTCAAAGTTGCCAGGTGTGTGGTTTCATTAGGATATGGATTTTAGTGTTGAAAGAACGTCACTAGGAAACATTGAAGCTGCCACTTAAGGGCAAAAGCCACTTAGCTATTCCTGGTTTTGGGTGGTGAAAGAGGAGGGATTAAACACTTACAGTTTCAATGATAAGAGCTTTTGTGATAGTTTCTGTGATATTTTCCAACACATTTGGGGAAAGTGGGTTAAGGTTAGTTTTGTTGGAGATCTAATGGCCTTCTATTCCTTCCCCTGAAAGACCAAATTGGAAATAAGATCATGTTACAAATCAGGACAGCTGTCTATGTTTCCATGGATCCACACTACTGTTTGTGAGAGACAGTACAGAAAAGAGTTTACGAACTTTGGAATTAGAAAAACTTAAGAATTAGTTCCTCCTTGGTCATTTACTAACTTTATAATACTGTGCAAAATATTTAGACTATTTTAGATTCAGTTTAATATTATTTAAATACGGGTAGTATGTGTTCCACTATCAAGGGGTTGTCAGTATTGAATAAAATGATGTAAACAAACTACTGAGCAACAAACTACTTAGCAAAGATCTTGGTAAATGTTAATTATTTTAACTATTATTTAGCTTTTTACCAATTAATCTTCTCTGATTTAGTCCTGTTTATAACACCAGTGTAATATATATGTATATATATATATATACACATACATATATATACATAAATATATGATCATATATAATTTTCAGACTTGTACATCCATGCACTTTCTAGATTACATGTGACCAGTTGTCTACTGAAATCATTAGCAGATGTAATTTACTAACCCCTGGGCTATGCAATGTTTCCTAAATGCTTTTAAAGTTTAAAATAATAAGTGAGGAAATTGTGTCCTATCAACCTACACTATAATTTATAAAGCACATTTTGAAGCAGTAATTCACATTACTTTAAAAGAAAAAGAAATAGAAGCTTTTCATAGGCATTAAACAAAATATGTTATCAAAAATATTTCCAAAGGAAAATATTATCGAAGGAATCAAGAGAGAATGTTTTACGTATCTGGATCAGAGGCTGCAGAGCATCAGGAAGGTTCAGGATTAAGAAAAGTTAGTTTTGGTCACAAGTGTATGTTTGACTTGCATTTTCTAAAGCCAATAACTTAATTTCACATGAATTTTCTCGTGTTTGGAACTGTAATCATAACTTTTCCCTCCCTCAAGGGTATAATGTAAGGTGCAACGATGGTAAATGGGAACTTTTGGAAAAAAAATAAGCCTTGTAGTACAATAATATTTTACAAATGCAAGAGAGTATACAGCTTTGATTTTAAAATGTAATAGGATATGAAATAAAATAATATTGTTAAATAAACCTTTTCCCTTGTGAAATATAACATACATAAAGAATAATACATGAAGCAAATGCACAGCTTAATGAAATTTTATAAAGCCCACACTTTTCTTACCTTCACCCAGGTCAAAAAGACATTATTGCCACCACCACAGCATCCTTGCATGCCCCATCCTGTCACTACCATCCTCCTCCCCCCATCAAGGCAAAGTAACGCTCCATGAACTTCATGGTAGTCACTTCCTTGTTTGTTTACAGCTTTTAGCACCTAAGTACCCATACCTAAACACTATAGTTTTGCCTATTTTTGAATTTCATATGAAACATTCATTTACTAGTCACCCTTCAAATTATGTTTTCTCGTTATTGTTTTGTTCAACATTCATGTATTTGAGATTTATCCAATCATGCTGTACTTTGACTCCATTCCTATTCATCATTGCATGGTATGTCATTGTATGACTATACCACTATTTACTTACTCATTTTAATATTGATGCACATTTCAGTTGTCCCCAGTTTGGGACTATATGAATAATGCTAAGGATGCATTTATATACTTCTCCTGGTACAATGTGTTTAGGTTATGAATCTAGAAGTAAAACAGTTGGATCAGAGGTTAAGTGTCTATTTGCCTTTACTAGACAATGCCAAACTGCTTTCCATAGTAGTTTTGATTATTTATACTCCCACCAGCAATGTGTGAGAGTCTTGTTTTCTCTACAAGCTCACCAATATTTAGTGTTTTTATACTTTGTAATTGTTGCCATTCTGGCATGTGTATAGTAGTGTTTCATTGTGGTTATAAATTTAAATCCTTTTCCCTATGTTTATGGAACATTTTGATTTCATCTTTCATAAAGTGTCTATTCAAGTATTATACCCATTTTTTCCCTATTGTATTTGCTTTTTTCTTAGTATTTGTAGAAGACTCCATATATTCAATATATGAGCCAATTATTTGCTAAATGTATTACAAAATATTAAATCTCATTCTACAGTTTGATTTTTTGCTGTCTTTTTAATTTTAATTAATGGAGGTACTTAATTTTAATGAAATCTCATTTATGAGGTTTTTTTCCTTGATGGCTAGTATATTTATTTTATTTTCTGTTAAAGAAATCATCCTCATCATTGAATTAATGCAAAAATTCTCTTATTTTAGCTCCTAAAAATCTTTATTTTGCCTTTTATATTGAGATCTTCAACCCACTTCAAAATTATTTTTAAATATATATTTAACTAGGAGTCAAGAGGTTTTTGTTTGTTTGTTTTTTTAATGGATAGCCAATTGTCCCAATCATTATTTAAAAGACCATTTTTAATCCAATCCTCTGTATGCCATCTATACCATCTTAACAATGTTGAGTTTTCCAATCTATGATCATGATCCATTTCTTCATTTATTTAGGTCTTCTTTAATTTCTCTCAATAATAGTAATTGGTTTTCTGCATCTTGTCCATTTTTATTAGATTTATTTGGAGATATTAGATTTTAATGTAATAATAAATTGTGTGTATATATATATATATATCATTTTAAATTTTATTTCTGTTTGTTGTGGTATATTGAATATATTTGATCTTTGTCTTTTAATCCAGCAAACTGGCTAAGCTCTTTTATCCTAATAATTTATCTTTGCTTTCTTTTGTTTTGTCTACCTACACAACCATAACATCTGCATGTAATGACAGTATTGTTTCTTCTTTTCTAATTCTTACACATTTTATTTCTCTTGCCTTATTGCAGAAGCTAGTATGTCCAATCTAATGTGGAATGGAAGGGATAAGTTACCATTATGCTTTTTATAGATTTCTGGTGGATACTCTTTATAATATTAAGGGAGTTCTCATTTCTCTGTATATGTAATAAAGATAAAGATATTGAATTTTGACATTTTTCTGTATTTATTGATATGATAATATGACATTTCTCCATTAATCACTTAATGAAGCAAATTGTGCTGATTTTCTAATTTAAAACTTGGCATTTCTGGAATAACTCTAAGTTCATTAGGATCTAGGTTTAGAATCACTGAGTCATAGTTCATGTTTAACTTTCTATTTAACTAAATTCAGCTTGTTATTATTACTATTTTTTCTATCTGGTTGTGTCATCATCTTTTTGGTGCATCACTTCGCTGCACGGGGCCTGTGCCTCTCCACACCATGCAGGGGCCTTTGCCTCTCTGTGCCACACAGATCTGGGATGCCTTTTTTCTTTTAATACCAGGATGTCCTGGGGATCAAACCCGGGTCCTCCATATGGTAAACGGGAGCTCAATTGCTTGAGCCACAACTGCTTCCCTTGTTATTTTAATTTTATTTTTGGATTTTTGTCTCTATTTAAGAGTGTGAGATTAGTCATAGATCTTTCTTCTCAGGCTTTCTATGACAGGTCTGCTATGTAAATTATGCTAAAAACACATATGTCTCTGGAATAATTTGTGTAAATTTGGGAATTTTTCTTCCTAAATATCTGGTACATCTCTCTTGTAAACCACCTGGCTTGGAATTTTCCAATGGGATCACTTTAATTAGAGATTCCATCCCTTATTAGTTATAGGACTATTTAAACATTTTGTTTCTTTTTAAACTAACATAATAAGTAATAATAAGGAGTACTTTTTTAGGAACCATGCCATTTCATCTACTTTTTCAGATTTATTGGTGTAAAACTATTTATAATATCATCTTATAATCTTTTTGTTATCATAAAGCTCTATAGCACTGTCCTCATTTTTAAAATTCTGGATATTGGTGACTTGTGTCTACACTTTTATTCTTGATCAGTATAATGAGGAGTTTATCAGTATTATTAGTTTTTAAAAAGGAAAAAATTGGTTTCATTGATCTTCTCTATTGTACATTTGGTTTCCATTGCTTTATTTCTGCTTTTAACTTTATTATTTCCTTCTTTCTTTGAGTTCAACTTGCATTTGTTTTCCAACTCATTGAGATAAATGCTTAGCTGGCTAATTATCAGCTTTCCTCTTTTTAAATATATGCATGAAAGAATATATGCTTCCATATAAAATATGGCTTGGATTGCCTCCCACAAATTTTGAAATATACTATTTAACATTTAGTCCAAATTATTTTCTAATTTCCGTTGTGATTTCTTTTCTGATATATTGGTTATATTAAAATGTATTTCTTAATTTTAAAAATGTGGGCTTTCTTGTTATCTTTCTGTTATTGATTTCTAACAAAACCACATTGTAGTCAGATGACATATTTTACATGATTTCTATTTTTGAAATTTATGTGTTTTATGGCCCAGCATATGGTAATTTTTGAAATGTTTCTTGTGTACTTGAAAAGAATGTGCACTCTGCAGTCAGATGCTATATATTCATTATATCCATTCATCCAAATTTGTTCATCATGTTTCTCAAGTCTTCTGTATCCTCTGTTATATTTTGCTGATTGTTCTATTAATTACTGAGAGCATTTTATTAAAATATTCAACTCATTTAAAATTTGTTTAATACTCCTAAATCTATCTATCTTTGCTTTATATTTAATCCTCATAAAATTAAAATTATTATATCTAGCTGGTGAATTGAATTTATTAGCATTATATAGTGTCACTCTTCCATATAATAATATTTTATTCCTTAACATCTATTTTGTCTAATATTAATATAATTACTATGATTTGGTCTTGTTTACTGTTGGTATAATAAGATTTTCCAAACTTTTCTCCATCCTTCTGTTTTGCCTCTTTTACATATTTTATATTCCTTGTGCCAAAGCCCAAGGACACCACCTATCTATGCCTAGTTAGGACTTTTCAATCCAATAGGGAAATTTTTGTCTTTTTTTTTTTTTTTTTTTAATAGCAATGTGGTAGTTTCAGATTGTATGTATTCCAGAAAAGTTCATATCCTTAGAGTTAATCCATTTCTGTGGGTATGAACCTATTATAGGTGGGAACTTTTGGTTAAATTACTTCAATTAAGGATCTTTGATTAGGTTACTTTAGTAAAGCATGACCAGGGCAGGTCTTATTCTTCTTATTGGAATCCTTTATAAATGGGATGAATATAGAGAGAAAAAGCTTCAGAGATAGAGAGAAACCCCCAGAAGCAGAGAGAAAGCCACAAAGCAGGAAGCTGTGGGGAATGGAGCTTGAAGAAGGAAGAAGAGCCTCAGCAGATGGCTCTATGTGCTTTGCCATGTGAAAGAGGATTCCAGGATCACTAATAGCTTCTTTTCTGAAATATTGGTTCCAGGATCACTAATAGGATTCCAGGTCCTAGAGAAAAAAAGCATCACCTGCTGAAGGCTTGATTTGAATATTTTTCTTGGCCTCAAAACTGTAAACTTTTAAACTAATAAAACCACATTGTAAAAGTTAAACCATTTCTAGTATATTGCCTTGGCAGCCTTTAGCAAACTAAAACAAGCAATTAGTGTGTTTTAATTTATTCTAAGTCAATGTTTTTGGTAATATAAATGGGTGTACATCTAAATTTTAATATGTGCTTTTTATTTTCTGGGCTTGTTCCTTTTCTTTAATTGAGAGAATATTTATATCTTTCCCTTTTTTCCTACTATTTTGATATTACTTATACTATTTTATAAATAGTACTATTTTTATGCTATTTTTCCATTGTTATTCTGCTTACCCTAGATATGACAACATATATTAACTTAAACTTTTATCCTTTACCTGACTAATTTAAAATTTTAGAATAGGAACTCCAAACTTGTATACTATAATTATTATGTATTTTAATTATATATAAAATGTATTTTTAAATCTTACATGTTATTATTATTGATGTTTGTAGCAGTTTGGCATTGTTTATGAATTCCAAAATTATTGGATTATGTTTGTAAACTGGTCTGTTCCTCTGGGCATGATTAAATTTTGGTTAATCATGGCTTTGATTGGACCACATCAGTAAGATGTGGTGAGTGGGGACTTGGTGGGTGGGGACTCACAGAGAAAAGATATGGCAGAGGACAAAGTTTGGAATTTTGATATTGGAGCTCCAGGAAGTAAATAGACAGAGAAGCAGATATGTGAGGAAAGAGAGAAGGCTCCATTAGACACAGCAGAGGTCCCGGGAAGAGAGACAAGCTATTCATGTAATAATTTACAGCTGGCCTTGTGGAGAGAGCAGAGCAGCTGAGCCCAGAGAGAAATAAGCCGTGGGAGAGATACAAGACTTATCCCAGCCTACAGCTGATATTGGAAGAAGCTGGGACCATGGAGCCTTAAGAGGAAGAGGAAGTCTGAGTACTTGCAGACACTGACAGCCATCTTGTTCCAACACATGACAACAGACTTTCATGAGGGAAGTAAGTTACTCTTTATGGCCTTGTAACTGTAAGCTTCTACCTCAAATAAATACCCTTTATAAAAGCCAACAGATTTCTGGTACTTTGCATCAATACCCCTTTAGCCGACTAATACAATGTTGTTCCATACATGAATATAAATTTAGATTTACCAATACATTTAACGCTTTTTTGCTCTTTATTCCTTTCTGCATCTCTATATTTTAATTGTAATAATATATATTTTTTGAAGAGCATCATTTGAAGAACAAACTTGCTCAACTTTTGTTTCTCTGGATATGCATTTATTTTACCCTTATTCTTGAAGGATATTTGTATTGAGAAGTGTTTCTTTGTTGGCTGTTTATGCTTTAGGCATATTGAGGATGTTTTTCCAATATCTTCTGGCTTATATGGTTGCAATTAAGTTAGCAGTTGTTAGACAAAACGTTGAACTTTGAATAAAATCTGACTTTTTTTTTTCTTTTTAAAAGAATTTTCTCATCACCATTGTTTTCCTGCAGTTGCATCATGTGTACTGAGGTGTAGGGCTTTTAGTGTGGTTTTGTCTGTCTATTGTTTTAAATATTCCTTCTGTGTGGGATATGTTGGGACATAAAGACCTCATTCTCCAATGCCCCTGGAGGTAGGGTGAGGGGAGAAGGGTGTGAGTCCTGATCTCTGATCACCGCTTTTGATCAGCTACTTCAGATCACTGGAGGCCAGCTCTGAGGGTGGCCATTGTTCTTAACCTCCTCAGGAAAAAGTGGTAGAGGAATCTTAAAGACAGTGATCCTCCTTAAAACTATGGAAAACTGTTAAAGGACTTCATTAATTGGGCAAGTACTGAATCAAAAAATAGCATCCCCCCAAAAAATAGAAGAGGCTCCTGCACTCTTGCTGGCCCTTTCCCAACCCTCTGTACAATGTGGGGCGGAGTCAGGTTGCATTCCTTTTGTGGGTCTCTAGCCCTGTTCCAGAAGGTGCAGAGTACCTACTTCAAACATATTGGGAGGTCTGTATGAGTGTGCCAGTCCATCCAGAGGGAATCTGAAAAACTGAACTGGGAAACTTGTTTGTGGCTCACCCTCCCAGAATTTGTCCTGAAGGCAGAGAAGCACATTGCAGACATTAAAGCAGTATAAGAAACAGTTAAATTGCAGCAGCCTGGGCAAGGGCTGCCTGCCTTAAGTCACAGGAATTCATTAGAATTACTATAAACTGTAAACCTAGGAATTCCTAAGACCACTAGCATGTCTAGAAAAGAAGCAGGCACTGTGGCTCCAGGCAGGCTCAGATAAGACAGAGAGGACTCTGTATTCCATATTTGCCTCAGGCTGATCTTCTTGATAGTATGACTAAAAATACCACCATCCAAGGCAGAGCCAATTTGCAAAGATTGTGAAAGATGCTTTTTGCTTTGGCGTGTTTGATTTGATTAGATTCTGGCATTCAAGAAAATTTCTGTCAATTAGTAGTTTGATAAAAACTTAAGGAACAGACAGCTCAGCTACTATATCCCAGACTTAACACTTTAAAATATCAACACCTATAGTGTGCAACAAAAGATTACAAGACAAACAAAGATACAGGGAAGCAAGGCCCATCCAAAGAAACAAGATAAAAATCCAGAAACCATTAACAAAGAGGACCAGATTTTAGATTTACTAGACAAAGACTTTTAAAAATGATTCTCAATATGCTCAAGAAGATAAAGGAAAACAGAAAAAGAACTAAAGTAAATGAGAAAAACACTGAGTGCACAGCATGGAAATCTCTTTGGGATTTTCAATAGGAAACTAGAGTTAAATAACAGAAATGAAAAATTCCCAAGAAGATTTCAACTACAAATTGGAGGTACAGAAAAAAGAATCAGTGATCTTGAAGGCAAGAAAATTGAAATAATTCAGGCTGAGGAGCAGAAGGAAAAAAGAATAAAAAGAGTGAACAGAGCCTAGGTAACCTGTAGAACATCATCAAGCATGCTATTATGGAAGTCCCAAAAGGCAAAGAGAGAGAGAAAGGGGAAGAAGTAATAAAAAAAGAAATGATGTCAGAAAAATTTCCAAAATTTAATGAAAGGCATGAATATACACATTTAAGACACCCATAAGCCCCAAACAGGATAAACTCAAATAGAACCACACTCAGACATATAGTAATCAAATGGTCCAATTCCAAGGACAAGGGAAGAGTTCTAAAAGCTTCAAGAAAAAGCAACAAGTAATGTACAAGGGTATACCAATAAAATTGTGCCAATATCTTATCAGAAACCATAGAGCAAGAAGGCAGTGGCACAATATATTTTAAGTACTGAAAGAAAGCAATTTCCAACCAAGAAGTTTATATCTGGCAAGACGTTCTTTCAAAAATGAGGGAGAGATTAAAACAGTCTCAGATAAACAAAAGCTGAGGGAATTTGTTACTACTAGATCTGCCCTGCATGAAACACTAAAGGAATTTCTACAGACTGAAAGGAAAGGACAGTAAACAGTGGATCAAAGTGAGATAAAGAAGAAAACACCTCGTTAAAGATAATCATATGGATAATTATAAATGACAGTAATATTTTATTGTATTTTAGTGTTTAATTCTACTTCTTAATTCTTCCAGGAGCTAAATTGGAAATGCAAAAAAAAGTAATGATAAATTGATTGTTGCAGATATACAATGTACAAAGATATAATCTGTAACAAATACCTAAAGGTAGGGGCGATGGATGGTGTATATGTATGCTGATGAAATAAGGTTGGTAACAATAAAATATGATTACTGTAGGTTTTGTGGTTATCCCATAGTAACCACAAAGAAAATATATAAAAATATATATTCAGAAAGAAATGAGAAGGGACTCAAAATTGTACAATACAAAAATTTTAAAAAAATATATGAAAACAGGCACTAATTGAAGAATTGAAGATCAAAAAGTATAAGACATAATATGATAAGGGCAAAATGGTGGAAGAAAGCCCTGCATCATCAGTAGTTTCTTAAAATGCAAATAGATTAACTTCTCCAATCAAAAGGCAGAGATTGTCAGTAAGGATAAAGAAGCATCACTCAACTCTATGCTGTTGACAAAGATTCAACTTAAATTCAAAACATAAGTAGGTTGAAAGTGAAAGAATATAAAATAAATATACCATGAAAGTAGTAACCAAAAGAGAACCGGGGTAACTATACTAATAACAGATAAAATAGAGTTTAACTAAAAAAAAAAAAAAAAAGACTTCCAAGAGGGACAATGAAGGTCATTATAAAGGGGCCAATTCAAGAAGAAGACATAACATTTATAAATATATATGAACTTAAGAGCAGAGATACAAAACATATGAAGCAAATATTGACAGATTTGAAGGGAGAAATAGACTGTCCTATATTAATAAAAGAAGACTTCATTACACCACATTCATTAATGGATAGAATCTATATAGAATCTCAATAAGGAAATAGAATGAATGATCCTCTAAACCAACTAGAACAGACATATATAGAACACTTCACCCAAAAGCAGCACACTACACATTCTTCTCTAGGCACATGGGTTATCATCCAGGGTAGATCATATGACAGGACACAAAACACGTCTCAATAAATTTAAAAGGTTATTAAAATAATGTAATATATATTCTCTGATTAAATAGAATGAAGCTAGAAATCAATAACAGAGGGAGAAATAAAAAATTCACACATATGTAGAAATTAAACAGTGTAGTCTTAAACAACCTATAAATCAAAAAAGAAATCACAAGGGAAATTAGGGTATATCTTGAGGCAAAGGGAAAGGAAAGCACACATATAAAAACTTTGGGATACAGCAAAGGCAGTGCTGATAGGGAGATTTATAGCTCTAAATGTCTATATTTAAAATGAAGAAAGATCTCAAATTAGAAACCTAACCTTGCTAGTGGAGGAAATAAAAAATGAAGAGCAAACTGGATATAAAGTGAGAAGAAAGAAGGAAATAAAAAAGATTAGAATGGAGATAAATGAAATAGAAAACAAAAAATAATAGGGAGAATTAACAAAACTAAATGTTGGTTCTTTGAATAGATCAATATAATTGTAAAACCTTTAGCTAGAAAGAAAAAATAGAAAGGACACAAATAACTAAAATCAGAAATGAAAATGGGACATCTTTACCAATTGCACAGAAATAAAATTGACTATAAGAGGATACTATACCAACAAATTAGATAACCTAAATGAAACAGACAAGTTCTTAGAAACATACACCCTACCCACAATGAATCAAGAAGAAATAGAAGATCTCAAAAAGCCAATAACTAATAAAGAGATTGAATTGGTAATCAACAATCTCCCCAAAAATTAAAGCCCAGTACAATATAGCTCCCCAGGTGAATTTTAGCAAACATTACAATACATATATAACACCAGTCCTTTTCATATTCTCCAAAAAATTGGAAGAAGAGGGAGCACTCCATAAATCATCTATAAGGCCAACATAACCATCATGCCAATTCAGATAAAGATACCACAATAAAAGAAAATTACACACCAATATCTTTTATGAGTATAGATGCAAAAATCCTGAACAAAGTACTAACACACTAAATCCAAAAGTATATCAAAAGAATTATACACCATGAACAAGTGAGATTTATCACAACTATGCAAGGGTAGTTCAACCTAAGAAATTCAATTAACATAATATACCACTTCAATAGAATGATCATCCGAATTGATGCAGAAATGACATTTGACAAAACCCAGCACCCTTTCTTGATAAAAGAAAAAAAAAACTCTTCTAAAACTCGGCAAAGATGTAAACCTTCTCAACATGATAAGAGGCATTTTGAAAAACTCACATTTAACACGATATTCAATTGTGAAAGACTAACAGCTTTTCCCTAAGCTTAGGAACAAAGCAAAGCTGCTCACTGTCATCACTGTTATTCAGCATTGTACTGGAATTTCTAGCTAAAGCAATTAGGCAAGAGAAAGAAATGAAAGACATCAATATAGGGACAGAAACAGTAAAACTTTCTCTACTTGCAGATAACATGTTCCTATATGTAGAAAATCCTTTAAAAATCCAAAACAAACTCTTAGAACTAATAAACAAATTCAGCAATGTGGTGGTGTAAGAGATCAACATTAAAATTCAGTAGTGTTTCTATACACTAATAGTGAACAATCTTAAGAAGAAATCAAGGGAAAAATACAAATATGCAACAATGGAAAGAATCAGATATCTAGGAATAAATCTAACCAAGAGTATAAAAGACTTGTATGCAGAAAACTACAAATATGGCTGAAAGAAATCAAAGAAGGCATAAATAATCCGAGAGACATTCCCTGTTCATGGATTGACAGATGAAATATTGCTAAGATGTCAATTCTATCCAAAGTGATACATATATTCAATGAAATCCCAATGAAAATTCCAACAGCCTTCTTTGCAAAAATGGAAAATTCAATCATCACATTTATATGGAAGTGCAAAGGGCCCCAAATAACCAAAGCCATCTTTAAAAAGAAGAATGAAGTTGGAGAACTCACACTTCCTGATCTTAAAACCTGTGACAAAGCCACAGTAATAAAAACTGCATGGTACTGAAACAGGAACAGACACATAGACCAATGGAGTCACACTAAGGGTTCAGAAATTAACCCTCACATTTATGGCCAACTGATTTTTGACAACTTTGCCAAGTCTACTCAAATGGGAAACATAGTCTCTTCAACAAATTGTGCTGGAAAAACCATATCCATATTCAAAAGAATGTACATGATTCTTTTGAATCACACCATATAAAATAATCAAAAGTAAATGATCAAAAACCTACACAGAAGAACCAAAACTACAAAACTCCTAGAGGAAAATATAGGGAAGCATGTCCAAGATCTTGGAATTGGTAATGGTTTCTTGGGCTTTACCACTAAAGCACAAGCAACAAAAGAAAAGTATAGATAAACGGAATCTCATGAAAAATTTAAAAAAGATTTTTGTGCTTCAAAGATTTTACCTTGAAATTAAAAAGACAACATTTACAGTGGAAGAATATATTTGGAAATCGAATATCTGATAATGGCTTAATGTCCACATATAGAAAGTCATACAACTCAACAACAAAAAGACAAACAACCTAATTAAAAAATAGGCAAAAGACTTGAATCAACATTTCTCCAAAGAAGATATACAAATGGCCAAACAGTACATAAAAAGATGCTCAACATCATTAGCCACTAGGGAAATGCAAATTAAAACATAATGAGATAACATTTCATACCCACTACAATGGCTACTATTTAAAAAATATTACAAGTGTTAGAGTGTCACTCTTTGCTGGTGGCAATGTAAAATGGTACATCCACTATGAAAGATGGTTTTGTGTTTCCTCAAAAAATTAAGACTAGAATAACCATGTGAACTGAAAATCCAGCTTCTAGATATATACCCCACAAAGATTGAAAGCAGGGACTCAACAGATATTTTCATACTAATATTCATCGCAGAAAATTATTCATAACTTCCAATAATTGGAAGCAACCCAAGTGTCATGAACAGAAAAATGGATAAATAAAATGTGATATGTACATACAATGAAATATTACTCAGCTGTAAAAAGAAATGAAGTTCTGATTCATGCAACATTATGGATGAACTTAGAAGATTTCATGTTGAATGAAATAAGCAGGGCAAAAGGATAAATATTGTATGATCTCACTGGCATAAAGTAATTAAAATAAGCAAATTCATAGAGTCAGAAAGTAGAATATAGTTTGCCAGGATCTGGGGCATGGATAGGGAATGGGAAGTAAAGTGTTTTAATTGTAGAAAGTTTTTATTTGAACTGATGGAAAAGTTTTGGTAATGGATGTTAGTGATTTTTGCACAACATTGTGGGCATAATTAACAGCATTGAATTATGTATTTGAATGTGGTTAATAGGGGAAAATTTTAGGTTGTATATAAGTTTCTAGAATAAAGATTTAGAAACATAGGTCTATACAACACAAAATGAACCCTAAGTTAACTATGGACTATATTTTATAGTACTGTTATAAAAATGTTCTGTCATGAATTTTAACAAATTTTCCACACTTCTGCAAGGCATTAATAATGGAATAATGTATGGGAACTCTGTATTTTATGCATGGTTTTTTTGTAAACCTACACCTTTTCTAGTTAAAAACAATAGAATGAGTAAGTGGGATTTCTCTAGCCAGAGATTTGGGGGAAGATATTACAAACAGAGGTATCCATATAGACAGTCCTCCAGAGATTATTCAGTTTGGGGGATGAGGTTGCATTAAGAGATGGAGCTGGTTATACTATGTTTAAGATTTAAACTTAAATCTGAAGATGCTAAGAGTGGGACTTATACCAGGTAAATACTAATAATGAAAGTGTATGGAAACAGAGCTTCAAAGACCATGGCTTTGACCCTTCTTTCTTTGACTTCTAGTGAACTCTAGATGAAAAGAAGAACTGATCTAAGCAGCTTTAAAGTGATGATTGGGGATTTATTTTAAAAATGCTTGGGTATTAAATTTAAATAGCCTGCTCAGGTATTGCTGTCTCCTGGGAATTTTCATGATAACTATCCATCTTCCTAATATAATCATATAAATAACAATGATAATTATTTGAAACAAGAACACATTTTTCATTTTAGTTTTAATTGTGGGAATAATACTTATTTCCTGAAATTTTCAATACCATTAACATTTAATTAGAATGCAATTTGTAGAAATGGAATGTTTTATGTTTTTAGCAGCAAAACTTAATCATTTTTGTTATTTATAAATGATATGGAAATGTTTTTAATTATATACTTTTCTAATTTAAAATTTTTGCAGATAACTTTATTACTATGCTTATACCTGTGCAAGAGGAAATAATGACTTCATCACATAACCCCACTAAGGTACTATTTTTATTAATTACCCGCATTCATCCTAACCCTGGTGCTTCTTCTAAGGAAGTCATAGTGATTCCATTCTTTTACTTGTGATTAGCTGAAGGTGGTTTGGAGCAATGTATCCAAGAAAAACATGTTTATGAACTTAATCTATTTGTGAGGATATGAATCCATTGTAACTAGGACCTTATGATGAGGTTACTTCAGTTAAGGTGTGGTTTACCTCCATCAGGATGGGTTTTAATCCTATTATTGGTGTCCTTTATAAGCAGAATAAAATTAAGACAGATGGAGAGAAAGCCATGGGAAGCAAGAAACTGAAATCAATAGAACCTGGAAGAGAAGGGAACCAGGAAATGCAGCCATGTTCATGGCCATGTGACAGAGGACCCCAAGACCAAGGATCACCATCAGCAATACCCAGAATGCTTGTCTTTGGGAAAACAGCATCAAATTGATTTGAACTTGATTTGGATTTTTTCCTGGACTAAATATCATGAGCTAATAAATTCCCATTGTTTATGCCAAGCCATTGCATTTTATTTGCTTGAGTAGCCAAGGAAACTAAAATATATTTGGTACCAGGAGTGGAGTATTACTATTGCAAATACCAAAAAACATGGAAATGGCTTTGGAATTGGGTAATGGGTAGAGGTGGGAAGAATTGGATGATGCTGGAAAGAAAAAGCCTATATTGCTTTGAAAATACTATTGGTAGAAATATGGATGCCTAGAGTACTACCAATGAGCCTGTAGAAGGAAATAATGAATGTGTTATTGAAAACTGGAGGAAATGTGAACCTTGTTTTAAAGTTGCAGAGAACTTGGTGAAATTGAGTTCTGATGTTTGATGTAAGGCAGAATTTGAAAGGGATGAATGTGGATGTTTAACAGAGAAGATTCTCAAGCTAATTGTGGAATGTGAAGCCTGATTTCTCCTAGCAGACTATAGTGAAATGTGAGAGGAAAGGGATAAGCTGCAATCTGCATTCTTTTGCACAAAGAAATCAGAAAATGATGGTTTGGAAAATTCTGAGCTTATGCAAATAGTGCACTCTGAGACTAAGTCCATATGCAGCTATATGAGGGACCTCCTTGAGCTTCCAGAAAGCAAGTCTTGGAGAATAAGACTCCATGTGAAGGTTTAACTGAACATGGATCCAGTCAGTCATTTCAGTGGAAGTTGGGGTTGGAGATGTAGTTATGCAGGAAGGAGCTATGGAAAGTCCTTTTGTCTGATGGTTTGGACTCCTGTGAATTACATGGAAAGATGATTAGTTTTTTTCAAGATTTATATGAGCAGAACCACTGCCAGCCTGGACTCAAAGGGACATAAAGGAACAGATTGAAGGAAGAATGACTTCAAGAGCAAAACCATGGAAGCTGAGGTCTGGACAGAAAATATCTTCTTGGACCAAGACAGCAGGCCCTTCCTCGTGTATGTAAAGGGCAGGTCCACCCTGTTCTTGGACAGGGTGGGCTTTGCTCTCCATTGTTGAGGGAGACTGATGCCACCTAAATACTCAGAGATGGTAGGGCCTGTGCCACAGGGTTTATAGAGAGCCTCAATGCTCAGGGAGAATGGGGTCTGTGTCCCAGGATTTACAGAGAGCCTGGCTGCCATCCCGATTCTTGGAGATGGTGGAGCCTTCATCCCAGTGTTCAGGGAGAGCATGGCCACTGCACAAATACTTGGGAAGGATGGGGCTGTCACTCCATCAGGCCTGGAAGACAAAACATTGATCCATAGGTGATTCTTAGATCTCAAAATCTAACAGACCTTGCCCTGCTGGGTTTCAAATTGTTTGGGATCTATGACCTCTGTTTTCCTGACAATTACTCCCTATTGGAACAGGAATGACTATCCTATGTCTGTCCCTTCCATTGTATATTGGGAGAAGATTGCTTGTTCTCTGGGTTTCACATGTCCTCAGACAGAAGGGAATTGTACATCAGGACAGACTACACTCATAACCAATTTTGATAAGATTTTATATTTAGTATTGTTTCTGAAATGACATAAGTCTTTGGGAGTGTTGTACTGCAATGAATGTGTTTTGCATATGGAAAGAACATGTCATTTTGGGGTCCAGAGGGCAGAGTGTGGTGGTTTGAAGGTATGTACCCCAGAAAAATATGTTCTTAATTGAATCCATCCCTGTAGATTTGAACCTATTGTAAGTAGGCCCTTTTGATGAAGTCCTTTAGTTAAGATGGGTCTATATCCTATTACTAGATTCCTTTATATGCAGAATGAAATTCAGACAGATGAAGAGAAAGCCAGAGGAAGCAAGAAGCTAAAGGTCAACCGAGCCAAGAAGAGAAGGAAGAGGCTAGAAAAGGCTGCTACATGCATTACCATGTGACCAAGGATCAGTGGCAGCCAGACCTAGAACACCATAGTCCTTGGGAAAAAAGCATCTCCTTGATTTGGACTTAATTTGGATTTTATCCTGACCTCAAAACTGTGAAATATGATTTTCAAAACTATCAAAAAGCTTTCTAGTCAAATTTTTTGTAGAACCTTGTGTTCTATTGCCCCTATGATATGACCATTACAGAGATATTCTACAGATTTACACAGTGTCCTATTACTGCTATCATTGTTTTAAATACCTAGGCATATAATAGTGATTGAAACCTCAATGGAATTGAATTAATTGGTCCCTCAGCTGTAACTGTGTCCCTATAGCAGAGTTCTACATAAGTCATGAAACAGTAAACTCCTGGAAATGTGAAAAAGGTCTCCTTTTTGTAACATAGTTTTGGAAAGTGTGGATATGTCAATCATCTGTGATGCCACTACATCTCATTGATATTAAAAGTGAGAAGAATAATAGAGATTTATAAAAATCACTACTGTTTTTGTTGCCTCTAATGTACTTGTAATCTTTCTAAACACTGAAGCAATAATCCACACATTTTACTTCGGAAGGGGCTCTTAATTTAAAAAACCACCCAAAATTCCTTTAGTGGGTCCAAAAACTAAACAAAATAAACCTCTGTGGTGAATACCACTTCATTTCACATTTAGATGTAGATTTCTTTGCTTGTCAATTACTCAAGTCCATTTATTTAAGTCCACAGTTAGACTGATTGTGAAAATAAATGCCATTCCATTTTCTGAGATGTCAGAAACTTGATTCCTTTCAAGTAGAGCCTTCTCCACCTCTTATAAATTCCATGCTCTTTTAGAGAGACCAGAACCAGGCTCTAGAAGGGACAACTTGGTCCACACCTGTCGCTTGGGCTTGTTGGACTTGGATAAGATGGATACATTCCTTCTGGCCCTCAAATCTTATTCCACTCAGTTTTCTGTTGTATCCTCCTTACCTGTACTCAAGGTGTCTTTCCTGGACCTCCAGAACTCAGTGCCACACCCATACACTTTCAGCCATATGAGAAAATAACTTTCCATTCCACATACCCTGCTGAGGAACTAGGATCCCCTCTGAGGCTGCTGTAAGTCCATCTGCCTTACACACCCCACACAACCACTATATTACTGTATCCATATCAAGTAATAAAATTTGAGACAGGGATTTGCAGCCTCCCAAATGAAGTGGACCTCAGGGGATATCCCTATTCTTGGATATCTAAATCAATCTGGAGGTTTTACATTCCCCACTCCAAAGACTCAGACTTATTTATCATCCAAACTAGGTCACTTTTGAGAGTGAATGAAATCACTATTAATAAATGTGCTGGGACAATAGTGATAAACCAGGACTGTACTGGGAAATAAAAACCTATGGTAACTTAACTACTTAGAAATAGTTTTAGTTCCTGGGCTGCCCAAGCAAATACCATGCAATGGTTTGGCTTAAACAATAAGAGTTTATTCGCTTGCAGTTTTGAGGCTAAGAAAAAGTCCAACTCAAGGCATTGTCAAGGCTATGCTTTCTTCCTGAGCACTGTGGCATTCTGGGCTGTTGCTGGCAACCTTTGGTCTTTAGCTTGTCACATAGTAAGGCACATGGCAATGTCTCCTGGTCTTTCCTTTCTTTTCCAGGTGATATTGATGTTCAGCTTCAGGCTGCTCCCTCTGTGGCTTTCTCTCTGTCTGAATCTCATTCCACATCTCCACTGGGTTGAGTCACAACTGAATTAACCCCATCACAAGGTCCTACTTACAATGTGTTCACACCCACAAGAATGTATCAAGTTTAAGAAAATGTTTTCTGTGTACATATAAGCTCCAAACCACTATAGAGGGCTATTTTTATTCCCCCCCTGAAACTTCTTTGGACAAAAAAAAATGGGCATTGAGTAACTGAATAAATGTCTAGTTTCCTAAATCTGTTGTTTATCCCAGGATCTTGGCTCTTAATATGCAAAAGTTAAAAACATGACTCTACTCTTTGATTGTATCAATCCTTCCCAGAGACATAAATCAGAATGCCCAAATGCCTGCCTGGCAGGTAAATGTCCATTAACCATCACAGAGACGCCAGCACGGGGCAATGCTTTGGATGGGGGCCCAGGCCCTTCTCTCTTTAAGAGTTTCCAAAATGCCTTGCACATGGTGGCATTCCTAGTGGTACCTCGAGATACAGTTATCATTTATTATAGAACAAAAAATGTATTGTGTGAAGGAAATCATAAGGCAAAGCTCCCTTTTAATGTAGAGTTATATGACTAGGGAAATAAATGGAAACTCTGTAAGATAAAATACTGTGGTTAATTAGAGGTACCACTCCAGGCCTATTCTTAAATATTCTTTTCCCTCTAATTCCTCTCTCATTTTCCTTAAAGTTTCCCCCTTTACAAATATAACTTACTTAACACTTTTAACTGCATGCTCATAAATAATCTGCCAGGAAGGAAAGGAAGATAAAAGGCATGGAAGTTTAAAATATTCATTAATATTAGCAATTTTTAGTAAAAAGATAAAATTCAGAAATTAATCGCTAATAATGAACCTGTGAATTGCACAGTCATGATTTTTCTAACCCGTTTCATTGTTGGTAAGAATTAAAATATAAAGGCATAACCACAATAAATTTACTATTAAGAACATTACAAGGTAAAAATATATTATTATAATACAAATAATGACATTAAAAATCAATCCAAAATATTTTCTTGCTTATCTACTATGTGCAAGATATCATACATATCATATTATACAAATACTTTAGCTACTAAACTGATAAAAGGAAAATGTTATAGCCTAAATATTAATCTTTGAAATATTAAAAAACCACAAATATTTGAATTTTTAATAAAATGGTTGAAGGAATTTGTATACTAAGGTGCCCTTTCTCAGCAATAGAAATGCATTCTGTCTGTGATTTTAATTATAAATCACTATTCTCAGGCATATTTTAATTGTTTATAACACTTTTAGTTCAAATTTAACTTGGCATGTTATATAGTACAAAAGCCAAAAAGTCATTTTTTCCTATTTTATTAAAAAAATCTATAAAAGTTGTTTTAACTATTATTAACAGTTCAGGAAACCAAAAAAAAAAAAAAAAAAGCTAATACTTTTCTTAGATAAGCAAGATAGCATTTTTTTCTTTTGGCAATCTCTTAAAATTTATCCTAGTTTGATGTTTAGAATATTTGACCCTCTTTTTTAAATTATATTTTTTTCTAGATTTTTTTGTGTTATTTGGTAAAAAAATTTATCAAGCACTGGGAATTTTAGATTTACTCTTTTAAAACAGCATATAACTCAGTCAGCAAAAAGATCTGCCTTATCTTACCTGAAGTATCAGTGAACTATAATTTAAATCTCTGCTGATAGTTGGTACTAGGAGGGAGAGGGGAATGCTGTTGAATTTAGGATTATTATAATACAGCTGGCTGTTAGGTACATGGCTGTGTTGGATAATCAGAAATAAATCAAGCTTTTGTAATGTCTTTTATTCAAAGTGTCATGAAACAGGATGAATGGAGCAAATACTGTTTACTTGACTGGGCATGCCTGAACTGAGTGCAGCAACAGCACAGTGTACTTTTATTTACTTTCAAGGGAAGGGGGAAAATTTTTTTTTAAATAAAAAACTACAAGCAGTGAATGTTCTCATCCTTCATAGGTCCCCAGAGGAAAACAGAAGCTCCCTTCATCCCTAGCCCAAGTATAAAATCACCTCCTTTTAGCCAAGTTTAAAGTAAATTACAAAAAAAATAATAATAATAAAAAATAAAAATAAATAAATAAATAAATAATAAATAAATAAATAAAGTAAATTACAAGAGGTGCTTGCTTGCCTAGACCAAAATCAAATAGTAGGATTTAAAAGAAGCTGTCTGCCAATCTGACAGACTGCAACAGGTTTACTCAAGGAAGATGTAAGTACAGCTTCCTGAAGCTTCAGGAGTAGAATACAAAAGACATTTCTTAGCAGATTTATAAATATCATTTTGATGATCAGCTCTTTATGTGTGTATCCAACGCCATTTCTCTATTGTCAAATGCTAATTCACTAGGATATTTGGTGGTTGACATGGCCTTATATGCTTTAAACACAATTTTACCACTAGTATCATTTACTTCTCCTGATATCATCTATCATCATCATCAGTAGATAGTTATATTAATACGGCATTTATTTAACACTGGTTCTTTTTTTTTTTTTTTTTTTTTTTTTGTAATAAAAAAATTTTATTTTTAGAATAGTTTTAGATTACAGAAAAGTAAACAAAAGTATGGGGGCAGTGGGGGATGGGGGATGGGGGCGGTGGGGGATGGGGGATGGGGGTGGGGGGTGGGGGGTTGTAGTCCTCTGCGGGGCAGTATTCGGGCGCTCCCACGTGTTCCTGCCCCAGGTGCCAGTCGGCGGCTAGTCCAGCTGGTCTTCAGGCGCTTCCCGCAGGGTTTCAGGGCTGTAGTCGTGCAGCTCTTGGTCGAGGCGTTCACAGCTATAAATTTCTGTCTGAGGATCGCCTTCACTGCACCCTGTAAGTTATGGATTGGACCATTCCCAGAAATCCTGACTTGCCTATCCCTCATAAGAAGACAATATTACCATGTTGATAAATGCCTGTTTCCTGCTGTTGCAAAAAAGGCAGCACATAATTTGCATTTATATTTGGAGGATTGAGAGCACCCATACATTTTTCTAGCCACCCGGGGAAACAGTATTAAGTAGCACAACCCCTGGCTCCTGCCAGTCTGTAGGCCTAGACTCCAATTTACCTACTCCAGGCAAGAGCCTGCAGGGACCCCAAGACCTTTGAGAAGATTGCTGCCTGCTGGAATTCTCAGCCCTCAGGGTTGGATGTCCACTTTCCCAGTACAGTGAAGCCAGAGTCCTGTTATCTCCAAGTACTGATTAGTAAGAACCTCCCACTGTGAACTTTGAACATTCTGAAAGCAGCAGGTCATAGGAGAAACCAGTTTGCCCTGAGGTTTCAATGACTTCAGGGACTACACACTGCAATTTGTGTTGCTCATCCAATGTCTGTCAAAGTCAAAATGGGAAACAAGCAAAGCTCTGAAGTAAAGAAAATGAAGATTGTATTTTAAAGCATTGGGATCACATTGGTTAAAGCCAATAGCTAATTAGAACGAAATTCTTATGCAAAACTGCATGTCACTCTGCAGATTAGAATAATTAGAACTAGCCTTCAAAGTGATCTTTTGAATAAAATGTTATCTTACAGGTAAGTTTACTTTGTAAGAGAATGAAAAGTATAAGTAACATTAGTGGGTTTTGTGCCTTTGTGTCTAACTCTCTATTTGTGTCTGCCTTTTTATGCAGTATATATTGTGCAGTGTATATTTTCATACATTAGGATGGTAATATGAATTTAACAAGTGAAAATTCTTAAAAGAGCTCTATTCAAATTGCTAAAAGTTAAAATAAGTGCTTATATGTAAATGAATATTCCTAGAGATCAAATTAGAGAAGCTAAGCAAAACGGAAAGGTAATATAGATATCTGAATATAGAAACTATTGAGAGTAAAATGTTTTTCCTAAGCTCCTTGAAATACCCAGCCCCCCCCCCCAGGGCCTCCTTCTCTTTGCAAGAGCTACGGCAGAAGGGCTAGACCTGACAAAATAGGGAAATGTAAGTTTAACTGAAATCTCTTTCTACTGTGCTGGGAAATTAAGAGTTATAGTTTGTCTGGCAATTCCCCAATTTAAACCTTTTAACACTCTTAAAATGAAAGTAATTAATAACCCAATTACCAAATTTCAGAAAGTAAAGTCATTGAAAGCTATGGAAATACCTTTTCTAATTATCATTAAAACAAACAACCAATTATAATATATGCCAGAACCTGGCAGTCATATTTTTAAGGTTATTCACAACTTTGAATTTTATTAAAGATAAAAGAGGTTTTATCCTCCTGTGAATGAAGGATAAAGAAACATTTTTGCACTAACTATAATAGTTTCAATGTTATTTAGCTGGGGTGTAATCTCTCTAGATATATAGGATACTAATAAAATACATTAACATGCTATGTATTAAATCTTTAAGATGATTAAAATTGTAAATTTGTGTTTAATGAAATTAAGTTAAAGAAGGAAAGGAAGATTTGTCCTAAAGTGAAATTACTAGTTTCTCAGAAAAGAATGATGAATGTAAGAAAAAAGCTTAAATAAATAAAGTAAAGTAAAAAAAAAAAAGTATAGGGGAAGAGCAGATGTGGCTCAAGCAGTTGAGCACCTGCCTCCCACATGGGAGGTCCTGGGTTCAGTTCCTGGTGCCTCCTGAAAAAACAAAAGCAAACAACAAGCAAAGCAAATGAAAAAAAAAAAAAAAAAAAAAAAAAAAAAAA
>JAKSZT010053766.1:5725973-5744911 GCA_026826555.1 Tolypeutes matacus | reverse complement strand
AAAAAAAAAAAAAACTCAGGGAAGCTGATGTGGCTCAGTGGTTGAGTGCCGGCTTCCCATATAGTAGGTCCTGGGTTCAATCCCCAGCCCCCAGTTCCTTAAAAAAAAAAAAAAGTATAGGGGTTTTCCATATAATCTGCCCCCCCCACACACACACATACATTTCCCCTATAATTAACATCTTACATTAGTGTAGTACATTTGTTACAAGTAATGAACCAATGTTGAAGCATTGTTACTAATCAAGGTCTATAGTTTACATTATGGTTTACACTTTGTTCTGTACAGTTTTATAGGTTTTGACAAATGTATAGTGTCATGTATCTGTCATTGCAGCACCATACAGAGAAATTCCAAGGGCCTAAAAATGCCCTGTGTTCCACCTAATCATCCCACCACCGCCCTTCAAAACTTCTGGTTACCTCTATCTTTATATTAATGTTACAAGTTCTTCCATTACCATACGATAATAAGTACAATAACAATAAATCCACTTTGGTCTGTTATCACTGGTTCTTAATTCTGCCTGCACATTAGAACTTAAGGAGCTTCTTAAAAATACCCATATCAGGCCCTCCCCACACAGTCAGGATTATTTGGTCTGGGATAGGATCCTGACATCAGTAATTTTTAAAAGCCCCCCAGATGATTCTAATACACACCTAGCATTGAGAATTACTGAGCTAAACAGATATTTTTGATTGCCTACAAAAATTTGTGCAACGTTCTATAAGTGAAAAGAAAAAAAGCAGTAATACTGTCTTATGAGAAAGAAGAGATGAAAGAAGGTGGAAAATCAGGGGAAATGGTGAAAATGTAGACTGGCCCCTGAAAGAACAAACTGCACAAGGTTAAGCTATGTATTGGATGGTTTAGCTCAGGTTGTAAACTGCATTTTTAGTGGGAATTTTCTCCTGTTAGCTATAAGTAGTCCAAGCAGAGGAGAAAAGAAGCTAGATCATGGAATAATCAAGGATCAAGTAATATGCCAAGACCATGAGTTTATTAATAACAAAGATGAGGTAGGTATGTGCCCAAACTTTTGTTTTTCTACTAGATTACTGAGACTAATTATGAAAAGATGTTTTAAGCTTTTGACAATGGGATTCAGTCTTGGTGAGCAAGGAAGATCATGAGAAGAGGGCTTAAAAACAAGAAAAATGGAGGCATCATAAATTAGATAACTTAATGAGAGATGGAGTAAAGTGGAGGGATATGAGGTGTGCTTTGTAGATAATATAGAAAGCCTTAGGAGATGGAATGAATGAAAATATTATTTGCCACACAGTTCTGTAAGTAGTACCATGGTCAATGCAACTAGAATAAACCCAGAGCAGCACTTTTTAGAGGCAAACAAGAAACTTTTTTTTTCCTTTCTTTCTTCCTGTATAATACCCTATCTAACAAAAAGCAAAGCAAAATAAAACAAGGAGGATTAGGGACTTGTAGAATTTTATAGATCTTGTAGTCTCTCTTTCATCTTCACACTGGCACTACACTTTATATTTAAAAGATATTTCCAGTTCTTCCAGTAACAGCTGAAGTCAGGACAGAAATCTGATGCCCATGGTCTTCCAAACTCTGAACTTTGAAAAAAGAGGCTTCTCATTGTTTACTGACCCCTCTGAACAGATAAAATTCTGGACATGTGAAATTACTCTCTGCTCCATAAATAAACTCACCTGAAAACTGCTGCCCTATCCCCTGTGTCCTTGTTTTCTTGACTCTTCTACTTCACATGATGAAATCTTACTCACCTGCAAGGTCCTGTTCAAAAGTTACATTCACCCACAAGCCTTTCATAATTTTCTGGGATAAATTGTTCTCTCATCCTTGTTCTGGTGGCATTGCCTTAACTACCTGGATTACAATGCTTGTTTGTACATTTCCATGAGTTAGATTGAGAGATATGGGGCTTGCAATAATACTTCTTTAATTGGAAAGCATTTGCTGATAAGGGAGAAAAGGAAATTGCTCAAGAAAAACACATGCATTTAGAGAATGATACAGAGAAATCTCATGGAAATAATGAACGCAATACAGAGCCAGAACTCATGAAAATTGGAGTTTGGCCAACAACTCTTTTTGCTCTTCCTCTATGAGTCTTTTGTAAAATACAAGAATGTTCATAGCAACTTTATTATTAATAACCCCAAGATGGAAATAGCCCAAGAGTCCATCAAAAAGAAAATGAATATGCATACAATAATATATTTATGCAATAGAATACTCCTCATCAATAAAAGCGAATGAACTACTGATACATGTTACATACAATATGAATGAATCTCTAAGTCATCATACTGAGTGAATGAAGCCTTATACAAAATAGTACGTACTGTATGATTCCATTTATATAACATTCTAGAAGAGGCAAATGAATCTATGGTGATAAAAATCAGATCAGTGGTTGCCTGGGATGGATTGGGAAAGGGCACAAGGAAATTTTCTGGTATCATGAAAATACTCTCTATATTGACAGAGGCATGAATTACATGGGTTTATTCATTTTCCAAAACCTATTGAGCTGTGCATTTAAGATCTCTGCATTTCACTATTTATAAATTATACCTCAATAAAAGAAATTCTCAAAAGTTAAATCAAAACTCTTTTGCAGTCTTGACACTTGCCTGCTATTCTGGTGCACCCTGATGTTAGTCATGACCTTTGTGTCACCTACTCTACAGAATACTCATTTTTCTATCCTAACTCCAAAAAATATTTGAACTTAGCCTCAATCCAAGTAAAAGCTTGCTTTCCTCTGTCTTGTCACCTACCCATTCTTTCTCAAAAGGTAATACCAAAAAGTAAATGAAAATCCACTCTCCCTTAAAAGCTGGGAGAACTGGTAACCTTGAAATGCAAAAGTATCAGGGTCCAGAGGGGACAGGATACTCAGCTCACAGATGCCTCTGGCAAAACTTGTCCAGTGCTGGATCCTGGGTCCTGAATCACACAGATATTACTCAGCAAAAGCCTTGGAAATATTTAAACAACTTTCTAAGAGTCATCAACTATAGATTAGGTTTTCTACCTCCACGGTTCCTTATGACTTTCATCAGTTCAGGTCTGTCATCAGACTTGGTTTCTCTGCCTGTACCTGGCTACTCTTTAGCTTACATATGCTCTAATTTTCTATCATGGGAAAAAGAATTTGTTTGGTTAGGTTCATTAGGCCTTTTCCAACTTCCCCTTCTTGAAAAGAATAATGTGATTGGTCTAGCTAGGTAAGCAGATCAACAAAAGTTTCTAGAAGTCAGGATAAAGTGATACTTTTGGCTCCCCAACTTAGGGGTTGTGATAGAAAATTTTCTGTAAGAAAAGGGATTTTGTGGTAAGGAATCTTTAGAGTCTACTTTTCTCTTAGTGTAATACCTTATGTTAAGCCAGAGCTGCTAGTTTCCAGACTCTGTTTTACACATGCTATGTTGCCTTGTTGTGTAAGTCTCCTGGTTGTCCTTGGATATCTGCTTTCCCCGTTATCCATAGTAATATAGTTATAGCTCTGCAAATGGCTACAGAGCTAAAGAATAAATTCCCCAATCTTCCATGCAACCAGTTGTAGCAAAATGACTAAATTCTGGCCAATAATATGTGGAGGAAAAAATAGTGTGTCACTTCTGAACCTTGCCCTTGAAACAATGGTTTGTGCCCTATGATGTTCCTCTTCCCCTTTCCTATTGGCTGGGAGTTGGTGAGAACCAGAGAAGCTGCCTTAAATCCATAATAGAAGCTTTTTTTGACAATGGCAGAGATACCTACCCACTCTACATCACCTGCTTGCACCTGGATCATTACACGAGAGAGAAATAAACATCACTGTATTTGATGTCTAATTAAAGCAAATACTTGTACAAGAAGGTAGATGTGGAAATAATGTAAAAGTAAAATCAGTGGAATTGGTTTAGCAGGCAAGTAGCAGATGGTGAGAATACAAAGATTGCGGATTAGAAATCCAATGACCCTTGCTACACTAGGACCATTAACCAAATGAGTATTCTGTAGAGTAGTTGGCATAAAAGTCCGTATCTTTACTGGACCTCATCAGAAAAAACTCAGAATACTGATGTACGTTGGCTTGTGTTTTGTAGGTTTTAGACAAGCAAGAAATAGGGAAGCTTGAATAAGAAGGGATTTCAAGCAGAGATGGAGGGAAATACACTCTGATAAGGTAGGTTATCAGATTGCAGCCTGCGATCTAAAGAAACTGTGATGTGAGTCAAGTACAGTGGTGACTTGGTACTCATCATTAATTAGTTTCAGGAGGTATAACAAGTACCAAAAACAACGTTTACCAAACAAATTTTTCCCATATGGAATAATGTAAATGAATTTAATGTATTCCCAAATCAAAGACAATGCACATTTTTAAGGCAATATGTGAAAAGATAGGGTTGTATAACATTACTCTACATGAGAAATAACCCTAAAAATTAATAAATACTTAAATTACATAAAATAAAAATTTTACTTCTTCACTTTACCTGTACCAAGAAGAGTCCATGGCCTAATGGGATGGTGGGAGGAGAGGTTACATGGGGTGTTGCTTGGAAGGAGAGTCCCCTTCCAATAGAACATCGGGCACTTACACATCAGGTGTTCATTCTCTTTTCTGCCTTTTTTCAACTTGCACCACAGGCTCTGACACACTCATTGTCACCTTCATTAAACACTTATCCAATGAGGACTGCTTCTGTCTTCTTTTCAGAATTCCTCCAAAATGTGAAATTGTTTGGTGATTCAATAAATTCACATTTCTGTTGGTCAGAGCTTTGTCTGGATGGTGCTTCTCTGCAAAGTTTTGAACTTCTGCCCATTTTGCGTACATTTCTTTTATCAGGGAATGGGGGACATCCTTCCTTATCTCCTCACCTGAAGAAATCTCTTCAACCACCTCTTGTTGCTGCTCCTTCTGTAGTTCCTGCACCTCCTCAGTGCTGAGCTCTTCACGATGTTCCTCCACTAACTCCTCAACACCAGCAGCATCGACCACCAGACCCATGGATTGGCCCAAAGACACAATATCCTGCAGAACTGTACCCTCTGTACCTGCAGGCTTGGGGTCAGACTCAAACCCTTCGAAGTCTCTCTGAGTCACAGCTTCTGGCCACAAATTCTTTCATGCCAAATTCATGCTGGTCCTCTTTTTAAAATTATCAAACCAACTGTGGCTGATCTTAAAAACTTCAACACTCTCATCACTTGGTTCTTGTTTGTTTTTCAAAAGATTAGCATGAAAAACTTTTCATATCATGGCTTCTGATACACTGTTGCCCGCTAACTACTTCTCGTTTACCCAAATTAATAACAGCTTTTCAACTTCCTGAAGTATTTGGGAACATTGCTTTGTTACTGCTTTAACTCCTGTTGCAACATCAGCCTTTTTTTTATCGCTTTTCTATTCTTAATGATGGTGGAGACCATTATTCTAAGCATACCGTATTCCCTAGAAAGATCAGTAATGTGAATACCACTCTCCTGTTTACCTATTATTTCTTTTTTATTTTGCTCAATAGTGGTGTGAAGTAATTTTCACTCCTGCTTAATGCTATCACTGCTCAATTTCTTAGGAGCCATGTTGAGAGAAAAAAAATGCAAAAATACACAAAATGACCACAGAAATTAAGATAAGATCGCAATGGGATGTACACAGGACAAGAGCTACTGTGTGACTATTGCATGTGACTTTGTTTCAGCTGGAAAGAGTAGCGAGTCATGAAGCAACCAACACCAACAAGTTCTAGCTTGCATATCGAGTACCAAACAAATGATGAGTGTACCGGGACAAAATTTTTGTGTCAAAATGTGTCAAGTACCAAAGTCGACATATTTCAAAGCAGTCAAGTACCAAGGTGTGATGGTATGTTTAAGCCTCACATTGTTTCTAAGCTCCAATATCATGAGATAAAATTGAGACCTGGGCCTTTATAGAACACCTTTCTGACTCAAGTGATCTTGGTCAGAAAATGAAACCCAGTCCAGTTCATAGACTAGATTGAAGGTGTTGCTTTGCCATCTCTATTGTATCAGAAAGCTTCAAGGTCGTTTTATTAAATTGAGGGAAAGCCTTGGGCCAGCTTCAGAAGCCAGTAATAAAAGGGATTTGGGTAAGTTTAGGAACTATGGTGAGACAAGATAGTTAATTTCACATGAAACTCAATGCAAGGAAATAGTCTGAGAGTCTATTAGTTTTTGAAGTACTTTTATTGACAAAGGCATTGCCAAGCCTGGGTCACAAAGACCTATGGTTGGTCTACCTCTAAAGAAAACCCTAAACCTCAAAACTTGTTAAATTAAAAAAAAAAAAAGTCTGCAAATCTGTGCAGCCCCTCCTCAAGCATGAATATGCCCCAATGAAAACTTCAGATGCGGCTGGTGACAATAGTGGATAAGGAATCCACTTGTGTACATGTCCCCCATTCTCATGTAGGACAGTGACCAAGGGAGTTCTTTACAGAGAGTCAAACCTGGTCATAGCCAATAAACTTGGTGGAAAATCTTCACAATTTCTGCTTTTCAGCAACTCATTATTGTTATAACTGTTCCTTTTCCTTTTCTTCTTTTCAAGTGGGAGTTTGAAGCTAGCCTATTTCTTTTTCACCACTGATCATAGAAGGCAAGGGTAATTCATTATTGTCTATTATTTTATACATTATCAGAACCATAAGGCTCTATATCCAGACCTGATAAAGAACTATTAAACTGTCATTTTGAATAATATTACATGAGCATGATAATAACTGACTAGGACTTTTGTGAGTTTTCTTCGGGAAATAATGAGTGAGTAGGAAGAAGGGTATATATAAATATTTCCATATTCAGAGAGGTTAAGTGTGGCAAGACTTCTGTACAAATAGTTTCCCAATATTCTTTCCCCTTTTTTCTATACTAATATATTTTTCAGCAGGACACACAGCTACACAACAAAATGCTACAATTCTCAACTTTAACCTAAATATAGCCATGTGACAAACTTCTGGCTAATGGGATTTGAGCAGAAATGATCTGTGCCATTTCTGATTCTTGTCCTTAATACAGTTTTCCTTTAATATTGTCAACTGTAGACTACCCAAATTAATACTAAAAACTCTTTTTAATCAAATGAACCTAAGTTTTTTAAACTTACTGCATCAAAGGGCAATAACATCTGAGAGAAAGGAAGTAAGACAGTGCTTATGAAATAATTACTTTGGACTGGAGGGTAGAGCCAAGGCAAAGATATTATAGCAAGTCTTGACTATTAAAGTTATTTATTTTCATAAATAAGGTATTTCAATTGGTTCACTGTCTTATCTTCCAGGAGCAATTATTTCCTGAGGCAATTTATTAATTTATTTGTGTCTGGTCACAGATTTTTTGATATAGAAATAAGAAAGTTTGTCTTTCATAAAACTGGATGTATGCATCCTACTCTTGATCTCACTCTCATCTGGACAAGAGATGACAAGCCACTGCGATGATAGCTTGAATCCATGAGTAAAAGACAAATTTTGAGAATGACCTATCCACCTTGATCCTTTGGCTTACCTCAGTACTAATATTGAGGAAAATAAATTTTGACTTATTTAAGCCACTGTAATTTTGGTATATATTTCAACAGCACATCCTATACCCTCACTAATATGTTATTATTGTGAAAAATAGTTGTTGAATGAAAAACTCAAACAGACTAGTATTGAAGGGATGAAAAATGACTTGGACTTGGAATTTGGAAGTTGAATCAAAGGCAGAATTGCATAATAAAATGCAAAATCAGTGTAAGATATCAGCTCAATCAACAAAGCAATAGAGGACAGGCAGCAAGATGGTGTCAGTTTAAGTGGGCACTCGCCATCTTTCTCATGAGAAATGGCTGAATGGGGGCAAGATCCTGCCTGAGTGAGCTGTTTTGGAAACCCACAGTACAGGAAGTTTCAGGTCATCAATCTGGAGGGAATGGACAAAGAGATAAATGGCTCAAGGTAAAACCATGAATTTCTCACCCCTGTCCGTGGCTGGAAATGGCAGAAGGCTAAGCCCCACCTTTAAGGCAAAAAGCCGCTGCAAGCCCCTACTCCCACCAGCCACCCAATGGGAAGGAGTGTTCTCCGAGAGCTGGAGGGTTCTGGCGAAGGGTAGAGAGCAGTTTCCTTTCTGTGGGTTTGGTTGCCTGGACCCCCTTTGAGCTTTGGGGAGCATACCAGCTGAGTCAAGGTGGCACCAGTAAATCTGTTGAGGCAAATCTGTTGAGGCAGCCTGATTTATGTAACTGCCCTGGGATAGTGAAATTTGGCCTGGGAGAGGGCAAAGTCAGGCAATTGACTAGTCCTGTGCTGAAAAGTATCAAAATTTCAACTCCCCTAAGAGAGGCAGACAGTAGGAAGTACTTAATAAGCTTCTAAGAGCCTTTTTAGGGTACCCTGGGAGGAGGGAGTGGTCTAGAAGAGGGTTGAGAGTCATTTTTCTGCAGTGAGTTTGGTCGCCAGGGTCCCATTTGAATTTCAGAATGGAATTCAACCCGACCAGGAGAAGTGAGGGGGGATCTGCTCACACAGGCTATTGCGTCCCGCCGCCCTGGGAAAGAAAGAAATAAGAATAGAAAAGGGCCAGGGACAGACAAGCTCCTAATCAAGAATCTACCCAACTTCAAAGAGTCAAATCTACCTGAGAGAAAGTGACTATATAGCTTTCTGAAGAGCTAACTGACCCAACCAGAAAGTTTAGATCAGTGGAGGAGTTTCCAACTTGAATATATGAGGTCCCTAGTTCGATTCCTAGCTCCTCTTAGAGTAGTGATCCACCGGGATATCAAACACCCAGCAGATACTTTAGGACAGGGAAAACATAGACATTATTTTTGTATTAGCTTCTCTCGGTTCAATTATTTTTCCTAAAAAAAAAAAGGTTACTTTTTTAAAAAAATTAACTTAGTTTACTCGCTAAAACCCGCTTCAAAACCTGCAGAGGGCAGGCTGCAGCGTAAATTGATTGATGAACACTGGCAGCTCCTCAAGGGCCTAAGAGGGAAGGCTGTTTTTCCTTAGTTTTTGTTTGACTGCTTGCTTCTGTGCTTGTTTGTTTGTTGCTGTTTTGTTTTGCTATCCTCTTTCTTGTCCCCCCTTTTTGAAAATTAGGTGCTGCTGGCTGTTTTCTTGTTTGATGTGTTTCCTCTTCCTTGATTTCCCCTTTTCAGTATATAGGGATATTGTCTACCAAAGCTATCTCTTTTCCTTCTTTAATCTTTCTATCTTCTGCTTTCTGTTGTTGTTCTTACATTGCACCTCTCTTTGTTTAGTCCTCAGATTTTCTGGTTTATATTTCTATCTCATCTATTCTGTTTTCCTTCTTTTATAAATTTTTGTACTTTTTGTCTTTTCTTTTCTCTTTCCCTCTCTCCTCATCATTGTGGCCTTTTAATTCACTCTATCTGTTTTTCTCTATTCGGTTTCCCATTACATTTTTGGTACTGTACGTTTTTATTCCTGTTACTCTACACTGCTTACATGAGTTAAATATTAATTTTCCTAGGTCTTATACAGTTTCTTTTCTAACTTTTACTATTATTATTACTATTAACTTTTTTCTTTTCATGGCTCTTTTGCTTTCTCTGGCCCTAATCTTTTTTTTCAAGGGAACATAGAAAACAGCAAAGAAATAGAATAAGAGGAAGAAAGTGTCAAAGAGAAAACTTAATACACACACAAAAGCAGCAACTAAATAAAACCCTAAAGTAGAGAAAGAAGCTAATCAACTGAATAAATCCATCAAGATAAAAAGATGACCAGACAGCAACAAAAAATTACAAATGATACTAAGAAACAGGAAGACATGGGCCAGTCCAATGAACAAACTAAAAACCAGGAAGATATGCAGAACATCAAACAACTAATCAAAGCCATCCAAATATCATGAACCAACATAATTAAATGAAGGAAGAGATCAACGACATTAAGAAGACACTCGGAGAACATACTGAAGAAATTGTAAACATACATGAAAAGATAATGGATACGATGGTGATGAATGGCACAATCCAAGAAATCAAAAAGACACTGGAAGCATATACCAGCAGATTTGAACAGGAAGAGGAAATAATTAGTGATGTGGAAAACAGTGCATCTGAAATTAAACAGGTAGTAGAACATATAGATAAAAAGATAGAAAAAATCCAGCAGAAGTTATGGATTTGAATGATAACACAAAACGCACAAATATATGAATTATAAGCATCTCAGAGGGAGAAGAGAAGGGAAAGGGGAAAGGAGTGTTGGAGGAAATAATGGCTGAAAACTTCCCAGCCCTATTGTGGGAGATGGATGTACATGTCCAGAAAGTGCAGCACACCCCAAACAGTATAAATCCCAACCGACCTACTCCAAGATATATACTTGTCAAACTGTCCAATGCTCAAGACAAAGAGAAAATACTGAAAGCAGCAAGAGAAAAGAGAATCACCACATACAAGGGAACCTCAATAAGATTAAGTGCTCAATTCTAATCTGAAATCATGGAGGCAAGAAGGCAGTGGTATGACATAGTTAAGGTACTAAAAGAAAAAACTTCCAGCCAAGAATTCTCTAACCAGCAAAGCTGGCATTCAAAAATGATGGAGAGTTCAAAATAGTCACAGATAAACAGAATTTAAGAGAGTATGCCAAAAAGAAACCTGCCCTTCAGGAAATAATAATGGGGATCTGCAGGTTGAAAGGGAAAAAAGGAGAGAGAGAGTTGGAGAATGTAAGAACAACTAAAAAGACAAAAGAGAAATAAAAACAAGAAATGACATACACATACCCAAAGAAAATATGGCTCATGTAAGTAATTCCTTGAGAGTAATAACACTGAATGTTAATGGATTAAACTCAACAGTCAAAAGGCACAAATTGGCAGAATGAATAAGGAAATATGATCCATCTATATGCTCTCTACAAGAGCCCACCTTAGAGCCAGGGATTCAAGGAGGCTGAAAGTGAATGGCTGGAAAACAATCTTAGAAGTAAACAATAACCAAAAAAGGACGAGGGTAGCTATACTAATACTGGACAAAATAGACTTTAAATGCAAAATATTGTAAAAGACAAAGACAGACACTATATATTCATAAAATGGATAATCTTTCAAGATTAAAGAACAACAATAAACATTTATTAACCTAACCAGGGTGCCTCAAATTACATGAGGCAAACACTGGAAAAACGAAGTGGAGAAATAGATGCTTCTACAATTATATTGGAGGATGTTAATACACCATAATCACCTTTAGACAGAACATCTAAATAAAGGATCAATAAAGAAACAAAGACTTTAATACATTAGAGGAACTAGACCAAACACACATATAAAGAACACTACACCCAAATACAGAGGGATATACATTCTTCTCAAGTGCACATGGATCATTCTCCAAATAACCACATGTCAGGACACAGAAAATTCTCAATGAATTCAGAAAGATTGAAATTATACAAAGTAATTTCTTTGACCACAATGGAATGAAGCTGGAAATCAGTAAGGGCCAGAGAACCAGATTAGGCACAAAGATATGGAAGTTAAACAACACACTCTTAGAGAAACAGTGGGTCAAGGAGGAAATCTCAAATGAAATTAGTAACTACCATGAAAAGAATGAAAATGACAACACAACATATCAAAACCTACGGGATGTAGCAAAAGCTGTACTAAGAGGGAAATTCACAGCCAAAAATATATATATCAAAAGAGAAGACAGACCTAAAATCAAAGACCTAACAGCACACCTGGAGGAATTAGAAAACAACAACATCAAACTATCCCTAAAAGAAGTAGAAAGAAGGAAATAATAAAGATTAGAGCAGAACTAAATGAAACAGAAAATAAGACAGCACTAGAAAAAATAAACAAAACTAAAAGCTGGTTCTTCAAGAAGATCAATAAAATTGACAAACCTTTAGCCAGACTAACAAAGAAAAAAGGAGAGAAGATGCAAATACACAAACAAGAAATGAGGAAGGGGTTATCACCACTGATCCCACAAAAATAAAGAGTAGCATAAGAGGATACTTTGAAAAATTATATGCCAACAGTAATGATAATTTGGTGGAAATGGACAAATTCCTAGAAACACACAAGCAGTGTATATTAATTAAAGAAGAAACTCAATAGACTAATCACAAGTAAAGGCACAGAATCATTCATCATAAACCTCCCAGCTAAGAAGATCCCAGGACCAGATGGCTTCACAGGTGAATTCTACAAAACATTCCAGAATGAACTAACACCAATCCTGCTTAAACTCTTCCAAAAATAGAAGTAGATGGAACATTGCCTCACTCATTCTATGATGCCAACATTACCCTAATACCAAAGCCAAGCAAATATGCCACAAGAAAGGAAAACTACAGACTAATCTCTCTAATGAATCTAGATGATAAAAGCCTCAAAAAAAAAAATACTTGCTAATTGCATTCAACAACATATCAAATGAATTATACACCATGACCAAGTGGGTTTCATCCTGGGTATACAAGTGTAGCCATTTGGCAGTTTGATGTAATTATGAATTCCAAAAATATATATTAGATTATGCTTGCAAACTGGTCTGCTAATCTGGGTATGATTAAGTTATGATTAGGGCATTCACTGGACCACATCAGTAGGGTGTTGAGCCCCACCCCTTGGTAGGTGGGGGAATGAAATATAAAAGGCAAGGCAAAAGACAGAGAGAGCAGTTCTGATGTTGGAATTTTGATGCTAGAGCCAGGGAGGTGAGCAGATGGTTCGCCTGAGAATATACAGGTGGCCTTGGGGAGAGAAGCAAAGCCTAGAGAGCCTCATAGTCTACAGCTGACCTTGTGGAAGAAACAGAGGTGCTTAGCCCAGAAAGAAATGCAGCCCCAGGAAGAAAGGAACCCAAGAAGCCTGAACCCTAGCAAACAGCGGCAGCTGTCTTGCTCCAACACATGGCAATGGACTTTGGTAAGGGAAGAAACTTAAGCTTTATGGCCTGGTAACTGTGGACTTCTACCCCAAATAAATACCCTTTATAAAGACCAACCTATTTCTGGTATTTTGCATTAGCACCCCTTTGGCTGACTAATACAGAACTTGGTACCAGGAATGGGGTAGTGCTTTTACAATTACCAAAATGTTGGACTGGTTTTATAAATGAGTAAGGGGCATTTTTTGGAGGGATTATGAAATGCTTCATGGAAAAGGCCTAGATCACTTTGAAGAGACTGTTGATAGTAATATGGATGCCAAAAAGACTTTCTATGATGCCTTAGAAGTAAATGATGAAACTATTATTGGAAACTGGAGGAAAGGTGATCCATGTTTTAAAATTGCAGAGAACTTAGCAAGATTAACTCCTGGTGTTATATGGAAGACAGAATTTGAAAATGGCAAACCAGTGCATTTAGCTGAAGAATTTTCCAAGGTAAACTCGGAAAATGTGGCTTGGCTTCTCCTTGCAGCTTATAGCAAAATACTAGATGAGTGAAATACACTAAGGACTGAACTTTTGGGCCCAAAGAAAACAGAAACTGATTCCGGAACTTCCGTGTTTCTGGAAATCAATTTCCCAAATGAAAGTGTCCCATTTGAAGACTTAGTTAAACCTGGAACTTTTAAATCAGGATTGAAGATGCAGTTTTCTCGGAAAGTCTTGTGGAAAGTCTTACTGTCTGATGGCTTGGACCCCTGCATGTTAAACCAACAAAGTTTTTGAGAGAGCTGTATGAATAAAACCATTGCCAGCTTGGACAAAAGAGGACATGGAAAAGAAAGATTGAAGGAAAAACAGCTTTAAGAAGAAACCCATAGAAGCTGATATCTGGAATTAAGACATTGCCTTGGGCCAAGAGAGGAGCCCCACCCCTGTGTGCAGAAAGGGTGAGTTTGCCCCAGCAGTTGAAAAGGGTGGATGTTCCCAACTGATGTTCAGGAAGAGTTTTGCTACCCCAGGGTACAGGGAGCATGGAGCACATTCCTCAAAGATTAGGCTGGTTAAGGTCAGCGCCCCATAGGTCTGAGAGGGGTGCTCCTGTCCCCATGGATTAGAAAAGGCCAGGTGGTCAACTTGTTGCTCTGTGAGTGTTGAGCCTGTATGCCAAATATTAGGGGGGATGTTATCTACAACTCACTGTACTAGGGGGGCTAAGACTCTAATCCAAAGATTGGGTAAGGTGTGGCAATCACCCCAACACTCTTGGAGGGTGAGGTCTGGAGCTTGGTTGACACCCAAATGCTTGATGATGGTGGAACCAAGAAAATGGCCCTTGGGCAAGCCTGAGGAAAGGGTGGGTCCCCATGTGGTCCCAAGGAGAAGAAACCATTGTCTTAAGAATGACTCTCAGACATTCAAATCGAATGGCAGATGCCCTGCAGGTTTACTGAACTGTAGAGGATCCGTGACTTATGTTTAACATCCCAATTTTTCCTTACAATAATGAAAATGTTTATCCTTTGTCTTTCCATTTGTGTATTGGAAGCGGTTAAATGGCTTTGTAAGTTTCAGAGGTCTACAGCAGATGGGATTTTGCCTGAAGACAAACTGTATTACTTTGAACTGACTATGATATGATTTTGAACTTGCATTGTCACTGATTTAAAGTTTTTTTAAATATTGTAATGTATTTTTGGAATTCAGAAGGTGGAGTGTAACCATTTGGCAGTTTAATGTAATTACAAATTCCAAAAATATATATTAGATTATGCTTGTAAACTGGTCTGATAATCTGGGCATGATTAAGTTATAATTAGTGTGTTAACTGGGCCTCATCAGTAGGGCATTGAGCCCCACCCCTTGGTGGGTGAGGAAATGAAATATAAAAGGCAAGGCAAAAGACAGACAGAACAGTTCTGATGTTGGAGTTTTGATGCTGGAGCCAGGGAGGTGAGCAGACAGTTCTCCTGAGAGTTTACAGCTAGCCTTGTGGAGAGAAGCAAAGCCTAGAGAGCCTCATAGTCTACAGCTGACCTTGTGGAGGAAACAGAGGTCTGGGAAGAGAGGAACCCAAGAAACCTGAACCCTGGGAAACGTTGGCAGCTGTCTTACTCCAACATATGGCAATGGACTTTGGTAAGGGAAGAAACTTAAGCTTTATGGCCTGGTAACTGTGAACTTCTACCCCAAATAAATACCCTTAATAAAGACCAACTTATTTCTGGTATTTCGCATTAGCACCCCTTTGGCTGATAAATACAGAATTTGGTTCAACATAAGAAAAATCTATCAATGTAATATACCACATAAACAGATTGAAAGGGGAAAAAAGCACATGATCATCTCTATAGATGCAGAAAAAGCATTCAACAAAATACAGAACCCTTTCCTGATAAAAACAAAGCAAAAGATAGGAATAGGAGGAAACTTTCTGAACATGATAAAGGGTATATATGAAAAACCAACAGCTAATATCAAATACAATGGTGAAACCCTAAAATCTTCCCTTCTAAGATTAAGAACAGGACAAGGATGCCCACTATCAATGCTCCTATTTAACATTGTGTTAGAAGTACTTACTTGAGCACTGAGGCAAGAAAAAGATATTGGGAAAAAAGAAGTAAAAATTTCACTATTTGCAGATGACATGACCCAAACATAGAAAGCCCTGAGAAGTCTACAACAAAACTTCTGGAGCTTATAAATGAGTTCTGTAAAGTTGCAGGCTATAAGATCAATGCACAAAAACCAGTAGCATTTCTGTACAACAATAATGAACAGTCTGAGGAGGAAATCAAGAAAAAAATACCATTTACATTAGTATCTAAAAGAATAAAATATCTATAAATAAATTTAACTAAAGATTTAAAAGACATACACAGAAAACTACACAACACTGTTAAAGGAAATCAAAGAAGAATTAAATAAATGGAAGAATATTCTCTGTTCATGGATAGGAAGATCATTAAGATGTCTATCCTACCCAAACTAAACTACAGATTTAATGCAATCCCAATAAAAACCAACACAGCATTTTTTACTGAATTGCAAAAACTAACTATGAAATATATTTAAGAGGGCAAGGGGCCCCAAATAGCCAAGGACATATTGAAAAAGAAAAATGAAATAGGAGGAATAACACTATCTGACTTTAAAACATACTACAAAGCTGCGGTGGTCAAAAGAACATGGTATTGGCACAAAGATAAACATACTGACCAATAGAACCAAATTGAGAGTTCTGATATAGATCATCACATATACAGTCATCTGATATTTGACAAGGTCACCAAGCCCACTCAACTGGGAGAGAATGGCCTCTTCAAAAAATGGTGCTTGGAGAACTGGATATCCATATCAAAAGGAATGAGAGAGGAACACCACCTCACACCCTATACAAAAATCAACTCAAGATGAATCAAAGATCTAAATATAAGAGCCAAGACCATAAAGACCTTGGAAGATAATGTAGGGAAGTATCTATATGACCTTGTAATAGAAAATGACTTCATGAACTTCATGCCCAAAGCACGAGCAGTGAAAGAAAAAATAGATGAATGGAATCTCCTGAAAATTAAAAACTTTTGCAACTCAAAGGAGGTTATCATGAAATTATAAAGGAAACTTACCCAATGGTAGAAAATATTTGGCAACCATACATCTGATAGGAGCCTAATATCCAGCATATATAAAGGAATCCTACAACTCAAAAATAAAAAGACAAACAACCCATTTAAAAAATGGACAAGCAACTTTAAAAGACACTTCTCAAGGAATAAATACAAATGGCTAAAAAGCACATGAAAGGATGCTTATTGTCACTAGCTATTAGGGAAATGCAAATCAAAGCTACAATGAGATACCATGTCACCCCCTTTAGACTGTAGCTATTGAATAAACAGAGGTCTACAAGTGTTGGAGATGATGTGGAGGAATGGAAACACTTATCCACTGCTTGTGGGAATGTAGAATGGTCCAGCCATTGTGGAGGACAGTTTGGATGTTCCTCAAAAAACTACAGAACTGCCATATGACTCAGCAATTCCACTGCTGGGTATATACCCAGCTGAATTGAAAGCAAGGACATGAACAGATACATGCCCAACAATGTTCATAGCAGCATTATTCACCATTGCCAAAAGTTGGAATCAACCCAAATACCCATCAACAGATAAATGTATAAACAAAACGTCGTACATATATACAATGAAATATTACTCAGCTGTAAGGAGGAATACAGTGCTAACACACAGAATAACATGGATGAATCTTAAGGACCTTATGTTGGGTGAAGCAAGCCAGGCATTGGAGGTTGAACAGTACATGACCTAATGGATATGAATTAAGTAAATCAAGCAGACTCAGAGAGCTATAATCTGGAAGACAGATTTACAGGAAATAGAAAGGTAGAAGAAGGTTGTGAGCCAACGCCCATATGGGCAAAATCTATGATAAGGTAAAAGTGTGTAGTTGGACAGTGACGGGATATGACAGGAGTGTAGTGATACTATTCGGTTAGTTAGTGCAGGTTTGATAGGGGGATAGAGTGGGGAGGGTGGGTTGGACAGTCCATGGAACTGTGGGGAGGGTTGGAGGAGGGACCAGGTGAATGCTGGGGATTGGCGGGTATGTGGTTGAAATGAAAAAATTGGGAATTCTCTTATGGCAATATGACAAGGAAAGGTTACTGGTTAGGGTATTGGATGGGGGGCCTTCAGGACAGGGTGCACCTGGGGCAGGCTTCTAGGGAATGTGCAAATGATCATTTTGTCATAATGTGTTGTATCATTGGGGGGAGACCCACATAATGAGTGGGAAAAAGTTGGACTCCCATCCTGGGGAGGACCAATATGTTCTTAAACAGAGAGGCAGGCATCTCTAGAGAGCGTGGGTGGTTCCTAATAGGGGAGAACAAACCAGTGTGTGAAGACCTGAGTGTTGCAAGTAACTATGAATCTTGTCATCCAAGCAGTGAAGCTGTGTGGTTGTCATGGGTCCCTAGGGGAGGTGGGGGGAGGAATAGAATAGATGGAACAGGGGATACTTAGTGGGCAATGGAATTGTTCTACATGATCTTGCAATGATGAACACAGGCCATATTAAATATCATCAAAATTTATAAAAGCATACAATTTAAAATGTAATCCATAATGTAAACCATTGACCATGGTTAGTAGCTAAGTTTCACTATTTGCGTATCAGTTGTAACAAATGTACCATCCACATATGGGAAGGGGGAAAGAGGAAGGATGTTGGGTATATGGGAGTCCCTTGTATCCTGTATGTGACTTTATGTGACCTAAAACTTCTGTGAATACAAAATGAAAAAAAGTAACACACTGGGGAATAAATGGAAGAAAATGTCACTGTACATACAGGACAACATATATTACAGTGATGAAAGGCAAAATGCCAAAAAAAATTTTTTTTTCATTATTTTTTATGACCCCAATTTTTAAATTTTATTTTACTTTTTAAATTTTTATTTCTTATATTTAAACCTATCATTATTATTTCATTTTCTTATTAATTGTATTTGGCTATTTTTTTTTTTTTGGCTTCATTTTTTAAGAAGCTTTGGATCACAGAACAGTTACAAATGGGGCAGGGAGTATCATTGGTGTGGGGTCTCAGTGATGAGGGATACATAGGAGGAAGTTCACCTGAACATACATACAAGGTATATAAGTGTGTTCAAATGTTCATGGGGCATTGTCGCAGTGGGTGGAGATTCACACAATAACCAAAAGAATATTGAATTCCCATCCTGGAGAGTTCTGCCACATTCTCTAATGGAACAGCAACAATCCCCCAAGTACAGAGGCAATGACTATCAAAGGAGAATGGTCCACTGATGGGCCCTTGATATTGGTGACTATGCTTGTGAGCCTTTGCTCTTGAAATTGAAACTTAGCCTAGTGTTATAGGTGCCTAAAAGTTACTTTCTGAAAGCCTCCTTGTTGCTCAAATGTGGCCTCTCTTTAAGTCAAACTCAGCTTTTAAATGAATTACCTTCCCCCCAGCGTGGGACATGACT
>JAKSZT010053766.1:5711721-5725963 GCA_026826555.1 Tolypeutes matacus | reverse complement strand
ATTCTAGTAATGGAAGAAATTACAATGATGTGGAGGCAGAGACCAGTGGAGGCTCTGAGGGCAAGGAGAGGAAAAAACGGTTGTAATATGGGGGCTTTTTTGGGGACTTAGGAATCATCCTTAATGACATTGCAACAACAGATATAGGCCATTATATATGTTCCCATAACCTACAGAACTTTATGGGAGAAAGTGTAAACTACGATGTAAACTATAATCCATGCTCAGTGGCAATACTCCAAAATATGTTTATCAATTGCAATGTATGTACTACACTAATGAAGGATGTTGTTTATATGGGAAAATGTGGGAGGTATGGGGAGTGAGGCATGTGGGAATCCCTATATTTTTTATTTAACATTTATGTAATCTAAGTATCTTTAAAAAAATTTAAAAATATAAAAAAAAAGTAAGATAATATGCAGCAACATTAATTTGCATTAAACTGATAGAAACCATATCTCTGTCTCTATCTCTATGTCTATATCAATATTGATATTTATTTCTATATTTATCTGTCTATATCTATCTATATCTAATAGATATAGATATTACATACAGAACAAATGAAAAAAAAATTAGTCTAAAAAAAAATAGTTCCTTGGAGAAGAAATAAAACTAATATGAAAAGCACAGTGTGATTCTAAAGCTATAAGCCAAAGCAGTTGACTCAGCTCTCATAAGCAATGGTAACTAAGTGTACCACATGAGAGGATTACTGGAGCTAGGCTCACAGAAAGAATCCAGGAGCTAAGGAAGTTATGTCCCCAATCCCTCTCATGAAAGCAGACCAAAGAAACTGCTGCTAATCATAATCTCAGGCTACAGTTTTGAGCAAGATGCAAGCCTGAGGGGAGAGAAGGAAGCAGACACAGCCTCAAGACAAAAAGTGAACTAAAACACCCTGCTGATTTGATGATATCTTTGATACAGCCAATAAAACCAAAGACAGCAGCAGTGAAAAGCCATTCATTAAATGTCTTGAATTTTCTGGAGGATTTAATTGCTATATTGGATGGTGAAGAGAGAGAGAGAACATGAACAAACAAACAAAGATATCTATCTCTCAAAATGAGCCTGCAAATCCAAATTCCAAAACATAAAATGAAATAGAATGCTAAGAGACATAGACAAAAAAATTCTGCAATCAGAAAACTAAGTAACTTCATATAAAAATTATTATATGGAATAGACTGAAAAAAATTTAAAACATATTTATGTCCTCAAAATGATAAATGAAGGAATACATCCAATCTTTAATGTTTTTTTAAAGACCAAGACATTATGAAAACTTAAGGCCAATATAAAACAAGAAATAAGAACTATGGACACATATTAGTAAATCTAAGAAATTTGAAAACAAAGGAAGACATTTTTAAATATAATGATTTCGGTGTTGGATGAAGATTGTGGTTAATAGAAACATAAGAATGTTATTCTTATACAAAGTGTTAAGAATATGGTGCTACATGGAAAATTTTCAACTAATGTAACTTATGGATGATAGTTAACAATAATAGTGTAATATTTTTGTAATAATGGCAAAGAAAACATTATATCAATTCTAAGGGACAACAATGGGGGATCTAAAAGAGTATGGGATTTTTCCTTTTGGAAAAGTGAAAACATTTTAAAATGGACTGAGGTGATGAAAGCACAACTCTATGATGAATATGAGAGCCACTGAGTCCTTTAAATGGATTGCATAAAGCATGGGGCTGTATAACACAGAGAATCCTGCAGTGGAAGATGGACCAGTTAACAGAACAAATATGAGAACGTTCTCTCATAAATGATAACAAATACATAATACCAATACAGGGTGTCAATAATTGGATTGATTTGGGGAAAATACATTAAATGTAAGATATGAGCACTGTAGTTCATAGTAATATATTGACGAAGCTCTTTCATCGTTTGTAACAAATGTTTCATGACTATGTGAGGTGTTAGTAGTGGAGTGATGCATGGGAGCTCTGATGTTATGCATGTCTGTTTTGAAAGTTCACAACTTTCATTATACATTTATTGTTTATGTGTGTTCATATATGAATGATATATGTCAATAAACATTTTTAAATTAAGAAAAAGAAAACATATTTTAATGCTAAGAAAAAGAAAGCAGACTACCAATAAAGTTAAAGACTAAGAGCATCCTTATTATGAGCAATGATAATTGATGCCAACGTACAATGAATAAATATATTCAAAGTATTGAAGAAATATAACTGTTGTTCAAGAAGTATAGATCAGCTGCATAAACACACAAATTGGTTATTTGATGGTCAATAGCAAATTAAATTCCCTGATAATTTTTCACTGTTTCTGTTGCTGTTGTTTTTTATTGTTCTTCGCATCCTGCTCCATCCAATGCCCTTGCTTAGCTACATATTTTCAAAGATATTTTAATTAATATCTATGGGTTGCAAATGGTAATTCTGTTTTGCCATAAAGTATCTCAATTTTTTCCTCACTTTTGAATAATAATAATTTGTTTAAAAAAGGCAAAACCAATATGGAATTAGCTTAGTTGATAGTTAAAGCATTCATTGTCATTTGCATGCAAAGGATAAAAATGTGGAATTACTGTAAATGCCTTTGTTAAATAAATGAGAATATGAAAATAAAAAATGTTTTTCTTAAGTTGCTGGTGGAAGAATACATGATTACAGTGACTTAGAAAAATGTTTGGCAATATCTACTAAAGTTAAACATATTCCTAACTTATGACACAATAATTTCACTCCTGTATATATACTTAAAAAATGAATAAATGAATATATATGTCTCTCAAAAGATATGACTTTTCATAATGTAACAGCCCAAAAGTTGACATAATGCAAATATTCATAAGCAGTAGAATATATAAATTATGCTATATTCCTACAATAGCAGAGCAATAAAGAACAAATGAATGCTACATATAACAACATGGATGACCACCACAGACATAATGATAAGTGAAAGAAGCAAAACTCAAAGAACTACATAAAATATTTAATTTATATGTAGTTCAAGAAGGCCAACTTCTGGAGTAGCAGAGTAAGGATCTCAGTGAATCCTCTATCCCAAAGTAGCAATGAAAATATTGGCAAAACAATACAATTCAACCACTTTAGAACTCTTGAAATTAACCAAAGGCACAAAGCTAATTGAGAGTGTCTATTCAAGGAGAGGAACTGAACTTCAGTAAAAAGAATTGGGGTTTGTGATATTTTAACTTTAGGCTATTCCTATCCACCTTCTCACTCCAGCTCAGTAGCATGGTAGCTAAGAAAATCTGGGAACCTCACAGCCAATAGCAAAAACTGACCTCTTTTGGAGCTCCACTAAAAGACAAATCCCAAGAGCATAGCCGTTAGTTTAACTAAATGAGCAAGTTCCTGAAAATGTTCCATTCCCAATATGTTTTCACTATTTTATTTGACTCAGAGCTCAAGTCAGTGAAAAAAGTTCTTTCCCCAGAGTGTCACTGAAAAGAAAATAAATTTGTTGGTAAAAATACAGTTGCCTTAGACTGTCATTTCAGTTTGGATAAAAAGGACTCTGGCCAAAAACTTAAAAGGAAAACCTGGAGATTAAACTACCATAGAGAACCATGAATAGCTCTCACATATCCATGGGAATCTAAGAAGGTTGCAGGCTCTGTACATCCAAGAAAGACCCAGGAAAAGAGAAGGCCTCATCACTCATGTCTAGCTGACTTTGAGGGTCAATACAGACAGGAAGCAAAAACCAAGGTTGACTTAAAAACTGTGTAAAATTTGAAGTTATGACTTCAAACACAGATCCCCATGTGGCAAAGAGTAGAAGAGTTACTAACTCAGGCATTTAGGAAATCTGACTGAGCATAGCTGACAACTAAATTATATTTACCCATGGGTGTCTCCTAGAAATCCAGGCTTGAAAATGAAAGTAAGAACTTAAAAAAACAAAGCTAGCAGAGAACTCATTGGCTGTACACTGCAGAGATTAAAGAATCTATAAAATTAGGGGAGGAAACTTGCTAAACAAATAAGAAACAACAAGAAAATTATAACAACAATGACCATAATCAACAACAACAAATCCTGTGAGGAAGGAATGTGATACCAGAGTTGTTATTATATATTATCTGAAATGGCCAGTTTCAAGAAACAAGTTACAAGACATCAAAGAAACATGAAATGATGGCAGCTACATAGATATAAGAGCAGCGAACTGAACATGTCCCTGAGGTACCCCAGACCTATTGGACAAAGCTATTATAAGTCTGTTCAAAGAAGTGAAATGCACCATGTCTAAAGAACTAAACAAAAGCATGACAATGATTTCTCACCATACAGAGCATATCAATAAATTGAAAAAGTTATAAAGAAGAATGAAATAAAAATTGTGGAGTTGAAAATTATAACAAATGAAATGAAAATTTCATTACAACAAATGAAATGAAAATAGATTTGGGTTGGCAGAAGAAAGAATCAGCAACCTTGAAGATAGAGCAGTTGAGATTATCTAGTCTTTGGGGTAAAAAAAAAAAAAAAAAAAGAAAGAAAAATTAAAAAGAACCACAGATGACATAATGTCTACGTAGAAAATCGCTAATAATTGTTCAAAAAATAAGTAATTAGTGCAAGGTTACAACATAAAAGGTAAAATACAAAACTCAATTGTTTGGCTATATGCTAATAATGAACAATTGGAATTTGAAATTAAAAAAAAAAAACATTTTCAATATCCCCCCCAACCCCCACACACACAAAGAAATACTTAGGTATAAATATAATAAAATATTTACCAGATATATATCTGGAAACCTGCAAAACTCTGATGAAAGAAATTGAAGGTCTAAATAAACAGAGAAATATTCTCTGTTCACAGTTTGGAAGGCTTGATCTTAAGATCTATATTCTTACAAATTTGATCTATAGATTCAAAGCAATCCCAATCAACATCCACGAAAGAACAAAAATATCCTGAACTTTATTAAAATCAAAAATTTAAGACACTTGTGAAAAGACAAACCACAAACTGGGAAAATATTTGCAAAACACATATATAATAAAGGACTTGTAACAAAAAGATACAAAGAACACTTAAAATTCAGTAGTAATAAAACAACAACCCAATTAAAAGTAGGCAAAAATTTTAAATAGTTATTTCATTAAAGAAGATGTACATATGGAAAATAAGCATATGAAAATATGCCCACTATCATTGGTCATTAGGGAATTGCTAATTTAAACAACAATGAAATACCACTACTCATCTATTATAATGGCTAAAATCTAAATCTGGCAATATCAAATTCTGATGAGGATGTGCAATCTCATTCATTGTTGTTAGGAAGGCAAAATGGTATAGCTACTTTGGAAGACAGTATGTAAATTTCTTACAAAGGTCAACATAATTTTCCCATACAATCCAGCAATCACAAAGATATGGAAGAAGCTTAAGTGCCTAGTGTTAAGTGAAATAAGCCAATATGAAAAAGCCATATACTTCATGATTCTAATTGTAACATTCTGGAAAAGGGAAAACCATAGAGACATAAAAAGGTCAGGGGTTGCCAAGGCTTCTGGAGGCAGGAGAGAGGGTTGAATAGGTAAAACACAAGGGATATTTTAGGACATCAAAAATACTCTGTATGAATTGTAATTGTGGATACGTAACATTATGTATTGGTCAAAACACATAGTATTTTAAAGCACAAAGATTGAATTTTCATGTATAAATTAAAGAAAATAATTTCGGAGATCAGGTGACCCCAGGATGGACTGCATACTGTGATAACAGTACCTAATGGCATTACAAATGTATGAAATAACCTAACTAAAGGGGATGGGAGGAAAAGCTGCTGACCTAAGCAACTTTAGAAATAAATGGAGTCTATAAGTCTAAAGAAAAAAGGAAATGGACATAAACATGGTACTCTAGCTTGACACAGGTTTAAATACAGGGGTACGGGTTAACAATTCTGTTACTGTTATACTTGTATAGTATAATGAAAGAGAACATTTGAATAAATGTATGGTAGTAGATTAGACTTTGAGACATCAGTATAAATTCAAGTTTAACTTAATATAAATATTGATGATTACATATAGAAATATTAGTAGATATGTGTATATGCATAGGTTGGAATACATATATTTCCCTGCTTAGTCACTTGAAAGGGTTAGAAGAAATGGTACCCCACTAGCAAAAAGCACACCTGCTACTCATACCTTGGTTTATAACACCATTCTCCAATAAAAGGAAATGATTGCTGTTCAGAATAATAGCTGATTCTGATTCTAAAACTGGGCAGGAAATATACAAGATAAGCCTAGAGCATCTTGATGTGTTAGAAAGTGATGACATATTTCATGATGGAGTTATATCAAGGGAAAATGGGAGCCAGTTGAAAAAACACACAAATGGCCAAAATTACAAAAATAAGACCAAGAAAATAAAGAAAATAGTACAAGATTATAACTCAAAGTATAAAATAAATACCCATAAGTCTATATAGAATAAATAAATGACATAAATAAATAACAAAGTAAATAAATGAGAGAAAAGAGATAAATTTCCCAGGCAAAGGGGTCCCATATAATTTACATAGTTACTCTGCCCTCAGAGCAGTTGAACAGAGCTCCCTACTCCTTAGGTGTGAGCTGCACATAGTAACTTTTTTCCCCTAAGAATGAAGTATGGAAAAGGGAAAGGAGGAAGAGAAACTTTACAGTAGAGAGATATGACAAACTCTACATTTGCCAGTTGATCAAGGTCAATATCAACAGTGATAAATCATGTTGGTGTTATGTACCCTTGATATGAGATGAAAATGACACTTTATTTCTTAAACTTTCCCCCCCTAAATCCATAACTTGATTCTATTCATAAGACAAATACCAGACAAATTCCAATGGACAAATTTGCATTCTACAAAATACCTGACCATTACACCTCAAAATTGTCAAGTCCTTCCAAAGAAAATAAATTCTGAAAAACTGTCACAGTCATGAGGAGAAAAAGGAGACATGGCAACTAAATGTAATGTGGTGCCCTGAACAGCATTCTGGAACAGAAAAAGATGTTAGGTAAAAAATCAGGCAGTTTGAAAAAAGTATGGGCTTTAGTTAATGATAATGTATCAATGATTTTAACAAGTTTATCATACTGATGCAAGAAGTTAATAGTGGAAAGGGTACAGTGTACATGCGAATTCTCGATATTATCCTCTCAATTTTTTTTGTAAATCCAAAACTGTTCTAAAAAGCAAAGTCCATATAAAAGAATGAGCACAGTCTCAGAAAACTGTGGGGAACCATCAAACATGCCAAAATATGCATAATGAGGGTTCCAAAAAGAGAGAAGAAGGAGAAAAGGTGAAAAAATATTGGAATGAATAATAACTAAAACCTTTCCAAATCTTATGAAAAACATGAATCTACATATCTAAGAAGCTCAGCTAACTCCAAGCAGAATAAACTTAAAGAAAGCTATAGCTAGAAACATAGTCAAATTTACAAAAAGTTAAAGGCAAATTGAAAATCTTGAAAGCCTCAAGAGTAAAATGACTTAACATGTACATGGGATTCTTGTTAAGATTAACAGCTGACTTTTATCAGAAATCAAGGAGGCCAGAGATAGTGGAGAAACATATTCAAAATGTTAAAAGAAGAAAAATTTTAAGCAAGAATTCTCTCCCTAGTAAATATATTCTTTAGATACGAAGGAAAAATAGACATTCCAAGCAAACAAAGTCTAAGAGAATTTGTCTCTAACAGATCTTCCTAGAAATAATAAAGGGAGTCCTTCAAGCTGAAAAGAAAGGAGACCCGATGGTAACTCAGATCCACATGAAGAAATAAAGAGCATTGGCAAAGGTAAATATAAAGGATGGCATAAAAATATTTTTTAAAAAACTCATTTCTAATGCTAACTGATTTAAAAGACAAACTACATACAACCATTACTAAAAAATGTGTCAATAGGCATATGATGGATAAAGTTGCAATTTATATACCAATAAAGCAAAAAGGCTGGAGGAGGAAAGGGAGATATATTGCAGCTAAGTTTTTATATACTTTAGAATTATGTGAATAGTAACCTGAACTAGATTGTTTTAGAAGCATATTTTAATCACCAAAATGAATAAGAAAATGACTAAAAAATATAGTGAAACAGCAACAAAAAAAATAACTAAAATTATACTATGTAAAAGATATATTTAATACAATAGAAGGTAGTAATGGAGGAACAAAGGAACAAAAAGACATACAACATAGCCAGGACAAATAGCTAATAGCAGACCCTATCATAACATTACATGTAAATGGATTAAGCAGTCCAATCAAAAGTCAGAGGTTGTCAGGCTGGCAGGGGACAGGATCCAACAATATGATGTTTACAGAAGACAAATTTTAGATTCAAATGCAGAAATATGTTGAAAGCAAAAGTATGTAAATATATATACAAAGCTAATAGTAACCAAAAGAGAGCTGGAGCAGCTGTAGATGGGTTATTTACTGGGAAGGACCATGAGTGAGTTACCTAAAGTGCTTGAAATCTATTCTATATTATCTGGGTGGTAGATTATAAAAATCTATTGAGTTTTAAAATTAAGATTCATGCACATAATTGTATGTTTGTTAAATCTTTATAAAAATAAATGTAAAAATAATATTTGAGTAAATAAAATTCAATGAAAATTTGTAAATGTAAAGGAAAAATAGAAAGCTTAATTTAAGATATACACACACATAGGTATGTGTATCTGTATAATGTGCACAAAAATATACAAAAAGCAGATCTTATATTCATTACAAATTCATAGAACATGTAAGCTTAGAAAGATCAGTAAATTTCAAAGAACCACAGTCCCAATATTTTATGACCACCAAGGGCAATTTTATTAGAAAGAATATTGAAAAGGTTTTTTAAAAGAGTTGGAAACAAAAATGCCCTCCAAATAATTCATGGAATAAACAGAAAATGTAATGTAAATTTTATATTAAATAAAAGTAAAGTAGACAGGCATGCTTCATTTTTACATATAGAGGCATACTTCATTTTATTGTGCTTTTATTGTGCTTTGCAGAGATACTGTGTTTTTTATAAATTGAAGGTTTGTGGCAACCCTGCCTCAAGCAAATCTACCGGTGCCATTTATCCAACAGAATGTGCTCACTTTGTGTCTCTGTATCACATTCTGGTAATTCTCACAGTATTTCACTTTTTTATTATTATTATATCTGTTATGGTGATCTGTGATCTTTGATGTTACTATTGTAATTGTTTTGACCCACCATGATTTGTACCCTTATAAAACGATGAACTTAATAAATGGTGCATGTGTTCTGACTGCTCCACCCACTGACCATCATCCATCTCCCTCCCTCTCTTCAGGCCTTCCTATTCCCTGAGACACAATAATATTGAAATTAGACCAATTAACTCTAGAATGGCCTTTAAGCATTCTAGTGAAAGGAAGAATCATGTCTCTCATTTTAAATAAAGAAACTAGAAATGATTAATCTTCAAAACTTTAAAGGACAAGCTGACTCTCTTGTTAGCAGATAATGCAGCTGGTGACTTTAAGTTGGAGCCAATGCTTATTTATCATCCCCAAAATTCTATGTCTCTTAAGAACTATGCCATAAATGGAACAACAGATCATGGATGACAGCACATCTGTTTACACATGGTTTACTGAGTATTTCAAGCACACTGTTGAGACTGCTCAGAAAAAAAAAAAATTCCTATCAATCTATTACTGCTCATTGACAATGCACCTGGTCAATCAAGAGCTTTGATGGAGATGTACAATGAGATAATGTTGTTTTTATGCCTGCTAAAAATATCTTGTCAGCAGCCTATGGATCAAGGAGTCATCAAATTTCAAGTATTATTTAAGAAATGCATTTCAAAAGGCTACAGCTGCCATAATAGTGATTCCTCTGATGGATCTGGGCAGGTCAACTAAAACTTTCTGGAAAGAATTTTCCACTCTAGATGCCTTTAAGAGAATTTCTGATTCATGGAAGAAGGTCAAAATATCAGCATTAATAGGAGTTTGGAAGAAATTGATTCCAAACCCTCATGGATGACTTTGAGAGGTTCAAGACTTCAGTGAAGGAAGTAACTGCAGATGTGGTAGAAATAGCATGAGGACTAGAATTCAAAATGGCACCTAAAGATGTGACTACATTGATGCAATCTCATGATAAAACTTTAATAGATGGGCAAAGCAAGTGGTTTCTTGTGATGGAATATATTCTCGGTGAAGATGCTGTGAATATTGTTGAAGGACGACAAAAGAATTAGATTATTTAATAAACTTAGTTAAGAAGTCGGTGGCAGGGTTTGAGAGGATTGCCTACAATTTTGAAAGAAGTTCTATTGTGGGCAAAATGTTATCAATTAACATCACACGCTACAGAGAAATCTTTTGTGAAAGGGTCAATCGGTGCAACAAACTTCATTGTTATCTTATTTTAAGAAATTGCTACAGCCACACTACCTTCAGCAACCACTACCCTGATTAGTCAGTAACCATCAAAAAAACAGAGATATTATTCATAAAACAAAAAACAAAGCTATAAGTTACCAAAGAAAAGCTTTAATAAATCAAATATATGTTTATCACTTATGGAAAAAATATGAAACAAAAAGAGAATTTGATCGTGGATGAGAAGACTCTGTTGTAAAGATGTCACTGATTCCAAATCTATTTTTAACATGAAATGAAATTCCAAATAACTACCAAAATGTATCCTTGAAAAACTTGACAAACAGATCCTAAAATCATTATGAAATCACAAAGGACCAGGCAAAATCTGAGACAAATTTTAGGAAGAAGTATAAAGTAGGTAAATTTGCCCTGGCAGATAGTGGCTAATTGTTAATATAAAGCCATCAGCATGGATGTAAAAATAAACTGACAAAACAGAATAAAGATAACAACCAAAATCATTAAGTATGGAAATTATATATAACAGATGGACAGATGTAGTGAAACAAATTGAGGCAGGGAGCAGGATAGACTAGTCAATAAATTATGTGGGGGGAAATTAGTTATACAGATTGGATTGTTACCTCACACTGTTCACACACACACAAAATCCCACTGTTTTAAAAAATCAAAATAGGAAAAACAGAACTTTAAGATGAAATCTTAGGGGAAAATGTCTTTATTACTGGAAAAGGGGAGATTTCTTTAAGAAGACAAAAAAATGCAGAACCACAAGAGAAGAAACTTCCATAACAAAGTTGCAAAGCAAGCCAAAGACTGGGAAGACAAATGTCAGTGAATTCAATTATCAAATAGTCTTCAGAACTTTTCAAGATGGTACACATGAATAAGAAATATACAAATATGGAAAAAATATGAATAAACAATTCAGAGAAAAGGAAACTAGCAAAGATTATTAGCTTACCAATCTTATCAGGAAAGTCAATTGCAAACAAATTTTAATCTGATTAGTTCTCATGTTTCATGAGAACATGAAAACCTAAATCATGTTAGAGGGAGGGTAATTAAGTACAAATTCTATGAAGTACAGAATTCTTTTTTAGTTGAAGGCATCATATTCTTCTATGCAGCAATTTCACTGCACCAGCATATGAGTACACGGATAAATGTTCAAGAATGTTTATCACAGTGTTGTTATCAATAGTAAAAAGGTAGAAAAAGCTTCAGTGTAGAATTGTATCCTGATATATTTATACAAAGGAATACTGTCCTTAGGGTAAAATAAATGAATTAAAATTATACATATAAATATGGATATAACTGAGCACATAATGAAAAAAGTGAGTATAAATTACTATATATATATATTATTTATATATGTATACACAGCCAGATATGTATGTGTGTATATATGTACAAAAACAATTCCAGATATTATTTATAGAAATATAGGTATGTAATGAGAGCTAAACACAAGTATAGATTTCATAAACAGAAAACCAAGAAAGTGCTTACTTCAAGGCAGGAGCTTCAAGTGAGGTATTAGAATGTTTATGCAAAGGTTAAACAGAGAATAACTCTTCCTGTAATGCTTTATTATTTATAAAGCAAGCAAACATACAAAAAAATAAACTACCTAAAGCAGAAATGATGATCTATTAAGATTTACTGAGACACATTGGTGGGTAAACTGCTAAATTAATTTCTATGGTTTTCTCTTTGCTTTAAGTGTAACAAATTACTGTCAGACCTAGGCAAAGATACAGAATTAACTGATGTTTGCCTTCCAAATTTTCCATTCTCATTTGGAAGGTTTTATATGTCCTTTTCCCTATCCACTTAGTGCCCAGTAGATGCCCAAGGCTTTGACCTGACCTACATAGCCTTCACCCCAGCAATAGTACCCAATTCCATTGCCCCTTTTTTTCCCCTTTAATCCATCTGGTCCATGCATACAATATATTAATAGAAAAGAATGCAGCTCTGTGTGTTTCTCCTCCCAAACAAAATTGGGCATTTAAAAGAAATTTTCAGTATTTCATTTAAAGGAATTGAGACTTTTAGGCACTGTGATATGACTGATGAAGGAACTATTTTTGTGCAAAAGAAAGGAAGGCGTAATAATCCCAGCATAGTAGTAGGAATAATAATAATAATGCCTATATTTTATTAAACTTAGGATGTACTGGGACTTAATAAGCCCCATTACATACATAATCATTTTGACTCTTGCACACATCATGTTTTTACTATTTATATAATATAAATTTTATTATAACTGAGTGTTCACAATTATATTTTATACCATCACTGTATGACATCATGTCATTATTTCCCTCCTCAATTACTGATGAAGCCACTGAAGTTTAGGAAAATTAAGTAAATTGCCAAAGGATCATGTGGCTTTTCAGTGGTAGAAATGGGATTAAAATATGCATCTAATGCTAAAGCCCAGTTTGTTTTCCTTTAATCCTTCTGTTTCCATATGTTATAACTAGTGTCCTCTGTAATTAGTATTCTGGTACAAGAGAGAGAGAGAGAGAGAGAGAGAGAGGGAGAGAAGAAAGAGGAAGGGGGTAGGGAGAGAGACAGATTTCTTGTACGTAGTGTTTAAGAGTACCTGAAAAAAAGTTGCCTTGTTCAACTATTTTTCATATTACTCCCCGCTATCTGGTTTTTATTATTCATTTAGACATGTGTAATAAGGTATGTTCAGTAGAGGGGATCTTTGGCCAAACTTCAATTAAATAAAGACAAGCTTTATATTTTATTCCTGGATTCACCAATGACCCATTGAATTTATTGGAAAGTCACAATGGTTTTGGAAGTCTCAAATTTGACTTCAGTAAAGAGATGACATTCTAACTAATTTCTAAGATCACTTCACATCTTTAAAAGGCTAACAGTTCATGTCATTCTAACTCTATGCATTCATTTTTCTCTTTTAGTGGATACAATACACCATTGAACTGAGATCAACTGATGGGGAAAATTCTGTTGATGCACTCTTTTTGTGTTTAGTTTTCAGGTATTTGCGAGGACATCACGTAATTCCAATGGGTCCTTGTTCCCCATCAGTACAGGATGTGATCAGCAGAGGGCAGTAGAACTCTATTAAAATAGAATTCCAGTACAAGGTCAGCACAGGTTGCATCTGTGTAATTGTACAGATTTCTTAACTTGCTTAAGTTTTAAAAAAACATTTTTCATACAGATATGTTTGTCCTCAGTGAGTAATTAGAAATTAGCTATGGTTGTTATTATGAACATTTTTGGTATGATTACTATGATGAACATTTTTGGCGTAGCATTTTTTAAAAAATTATAATAAAAACAAAAAAATTAAATACATATCCAATTTACAGCTACAGTGAGTGGATAAGGATTAAGTTCCTGTTTAAAGAAATGCAATTTTTCAATTATAATGAGAATACTGGAATTGGTCGGTTTTTATCAAATCAATAAATGAGAATGTTCTTATTATTCAAGAAAATATAGCACTACCTACAGAGTTTAAAATTTAAAATTACCATGCGTCCTACTAGGAAGTTGTTTTAAAGTTATCTTTGTATTTTGTATCTTCTTTGAAGAATCGTAAATTAGAGAACAACCAAAGGAAAACCCATTTTGAGGTTACATCCCAGAGAATTCATTAACTTAGTGAAGCTGTTTCATGTAAATTTTGGTAAAGAATTTATTTTTATTTCCATTTCATTATTTTTTACAACTTTATTGTGATATCATTTACATGCAATAGAGTCCACATATTTTAAATGGATGTGGTTTGATAAATGTATTCAC
>JAKSZT010053766.1:5652290-5711321 GCA_026826555.1 Tolypeutes matacus | reverse complement strand
TAAGTGACATCACAACACAGTTGTAGAATATTTCTAACATCTCAAAATGTTACCACATGCCTCTTTACAAATAGATTCAGGGTTCTAGAATTTCATATAAACAGAATCATATGATGTATTCTCTTTTGTGACTGGTTTCTTTCACTAAGCATAATATTTTTGAGGTTTATACATGCTAAATCATATATCAACATTTCATTTCTATTTGTGACTGAGGAATACTCCTTTATATTCAACATATCACTATTTATTTATCCATTCACCTGTTGGTGGACCTATGGGATATTTCAATTTTAGGCTCTTACAGATCAAGTTACAATGAAAAAACATGTACAACTCATTAGTAGAGCATATGTCTTCAAATCCTTTTGGTAAATAACCAGAAGTGGAACATCTGGGTTTTATGGAAGGTGTTTGTTAAATTTATTAGAAACTGCCCAACTTTTTCTAAGTGTATGTGCCATTTTTCACTTTCACCAGCAATTATTAGAATTCCGTTTGTCTCACACCCGTCTTCACAAACATTTGATATTACCAGTCATTTTAATTTTAACCACTCTAAAATGTATATGGTGGCATTTCATTGTGGTAATAATTGGTAATTTCTTGACTAATGATGTTAAGTTCTTTGGCATGCATAAGTATTGTATGTATTTTTTTATATTCCAGATAAATATTCATTGTCATTCATAATTATTGTGACTCTTTTCTCTCCATCTAGTGGCTTAGATTTTCATTTTCTTAAGTGTCTTTAAAAAAAAACAGAAAATATTAATTCTGATGAAGTACAATTTGTCAAAGGGAACTCTGTGCTGATATCTGGAACTCGATTTCTGCATAACTTCCTTCTCTCTGTTACTCTTGCCCATAAACGCTTACCACTGCAACCTCCCTGAACACCAGTCTCTGTCTCCTCAATCAGAGAGAATGCTGTGCTCTCCTTGGGTTGCCTTTCACTAAACCATGGTTTTTAATGCCCCCAAAGAAACAGCCAGGGAGACCATGGGGAACTTTGGTTTTCCCATTCTTACAGGGATTAGAGTCCTGGTCTTTATAGTGTCCAAAATCACAACACAGCTGTTTCCTACATATTTTCCACTTCTCTAGTTGTTTATGACCAGGGCTGGGCATAAGTTTAATACTCCAACACAAAAAGAGGTGGAAGTCTTCCCATCACAGTATTTTTTTCTTAACTTTTTATTTTGAAATAATTTTAAACTTACAGTACATTTGCAAACTAATAAAAAACCCTCATAGATAACTCCAGCATACCCTCTATCCCATATACCAAAACATCCCAATTTTAATGTTTTGCTACATTTGCTGTGTCATTCTATCATTTATGTATCTATGTATCTACGTATCTATCTATCATCTATCTATATATCGACATTTGAAAGCAGGCTGCATATATCATGAACCTTGAATGCATAATACTTTCATGTACATTTCCTAAGATAAAGGATATTCACTTATGTAACCACATTAAATAGAGTATCAAATTGAAGAAATTTAACATCAATAAAAGGCTTACATTCTATATTATCATTTTTTTCATATCTCCCAACAATGCCTTTTGTCTTTACTCCTCCATTATTAGATTCGGTTCAAAATCATGTATTGCATTTAAATGCCATTGTCTCTTTAGTTTCTTTCTCTTTTTAAATTATGGAAATATATGTATATATACAACATAAATGTTCCTATCTCAACTGCACCCAAATATACAATTCATTAGGCTTAATCACGTGCACTATGTTATGCTACCCTCACCACCATCTATTGCCAGAACTTCCCCATCACCCCAAACAGAAACCCTACACCCATTATGAATAAACTCTCCATTCTCCTTATCCATCTACCCCCACCCCTGGCAACTTGTGCTCTATGTTCTGTCCCCGTGAGTCTGCATATTCTAGCTATTTCATGTAAGTGAAACCATACAATATTTGTCCCTTTGTGTCTGAGTTATTTCACTGAACAAGATGCCTTCAATGTTCATCCAAGTTGTGGCATGTATCTGAGTTTCATTCCTTTTTTAAAGATGAGTAATATTCCATTGTATGTATGTATGTACCACATTTTGTTTAACCATTTATCTGTCAATGAACATTTGGGTTGCTTTCACATTTTGGCTATTGTCAGTATTACTGTTCAGAACGTCAGTGCACAAATAGCTGTCCAAGTCCTTAATTTAAATTCTTTGGGATATATACCTAGAAGTGGGATTGCCAGATCATATGGTAGTTCTATGTTTACCTTTTTGAGGAACCACCAAATTGTTTTCCATAACAGCTGCAGCATTTTACATTCACACCAAGTATGTATTAGCTTTTCTACTTCTCTGCATACTCATCATCATGTATTATTTTCTGTTTTTTGTTTTTCTTTTAATAGTGGACATACTTCTGGATATGAGGTGGTATCTCATTATGATTTCAATTTGTATTTCCTTAATGGCTAATGAGTGGAGCATCTTTTCATGTGCTTATTAGCCATTTGTATTTCTTCTTTGGATAAATGTCTATTCAGGTACTTGGCCCTTTTTTTTTTTTTTAATTGTGGGTAAAAATCAAAATTTTCACAATATATACCAATATTTGTAAAATGATATATAAATATATGTGCATATATGTGCATTTGCTTACAAAAATGTTATTTATATATATATATAAATATATTTTAAGAGGTGCTTAGATTACCCAAAATATTACACAGAACCCACTGGGATTCCCATGTTGCCCACCTCCCACTAACTGGGTTGTTTGTCTTTTTGTTTTCCATCACATTAATTTTTAATTTATTTACAATTTCTTTGTTATTCTCCATATTTCCCAAGTGTAACTTGTTTTAACATATTCCATGACCATGCTACTCTCTAAAGATTGATAAATAGAGACCACTGTGATGGATTGTCTCAAAGAAAATTTTGCAAAATGATCTTTGAGGCTATCTAATAGCTGTCTTTTCCAGATATTTTCTCATATATTTTACATCCAGATTTTTAATATTGTTTCTTTTCAGAATTGGGAACCAAATTTTGTTAACTTAGGATGGAATCTTTGAATATCTCCTTGGACTGATCCTTTTGTTCTATAAGAGATCCTTTCATAAGGACTATAATAAAAGCAGCATGTTTAGGATGATGATCTCTTTGTGGTTTCTCTTTTACTGGGAACCTCTATCTTCTTGACAATAAATTTGCCATTTCTATTTTTTTTTTATCTTTATTTTTAAAGAAGATTTAGGTTACATAAAGGTTACATAAAAAATATAGGGGATTCCCATATACACCAACCCTTGCCCTCCCACATGTTCCCACATTAACAACATCTTTCATTAGTGTTTTACAATTGTTACAATTGATGAACACATATTGAAGCATTGTACTAACCAAGGATTATAGTTCACATTATAGTTTACACTTTGCTCCACACAATTTTATAGGCTTTGAGAAAATGTATATGGACTGTGTCACTCATTGCAGTGTAATGCAGGAAAATTTCAACATTCTAAAAAATGCCCCTGTATTGCACCTATTCTTCCCTCTCCCTCCCCTGAGAACCTCTGGTAGCCACTGGCTTTCTATCAATGCCACAAGTCCTTCCATTGCTAGAATAATAATAAGTCTATTTTAGTCATTAGTTGCATTCCTTCTTTATGTTTGTTCATTCTTCAACCTTGAAGATTTGAGGATGGTGATGCCCACCCTGCCTCTGATTGAGAAGGGAATTAGATCTTATGGGGTAGATGGATGTAACTGTAATGCTTGCAGTTGCAGACTCTCTCTGCTTCCTGGGATGGGCATTGTCCATTATCATCCTTTGGTTGTCTTGGGTGAGTCTGATGAACAGGTGAGTAGGTGTTGGCTGCAACTCTTCTGAGATTCACAGCTCAACTGGCATATGAACAGACCAATTTTTTTTCACAGCCTTCCAAGATCATTAATTATTCCTAAAGTACAGGAACTACCAGTATTTAGACTTTATCCACCTTTTTACAAAACAAGTTATCATGCTCTAGAGAAGACAACAACTTTAGCCATGTGAAACATTTTAACTTCTGATAATAAATCTGATGCTAAAAAGTCTGAAGTTGTTACTGCATATTCTGTATAATGAATTACACATTATGTATATTTATTAATGTTCAGATAAGCTATAATGTAGAACTTCTAAAAATAATACTTCTGCAATAAATTTTATCTGGGTATTTCTATTTAGAAAGTAAACCCATACCTGCCTAGTGTCATCCTTTCTGTTTGTTTGTTTAGAAAAAACTCATCAACAAACACAAATAAAGCCAGGATTTGTCATGGGTTCATCCTAAATATATGTCTTGTTCATGGAAACTTATTAATTTGAGAAACACAATTATAAGAGTCACTTTTATTGGTTAAGAATAATAGGTTGCTCTAAATGAAATGTTAGGTTGATGGTAATATGAGAAGGAGAAAGTAACAAGATGTCATAATAGAAAATCAACTAGTTGAGTGTTTTCATCTGGAAATTGAGGTTATACTGCATGTGGGATACTCAGGTAGTTTTTGTTTAAGATATGAATATGCTTTGATTAATTTAGTTGAGGCTGCATATGGTCTGAGGCAATAGATATGTTTGATTACCAGATCAAGAGTATATGTAGGCATATGTCTTTAATTTGTGCCAAGTTTTTACTTGATGTTCCTTCAACATGGCCCATTATATTCATGTATATACAAATAGAAAAAGGTTATGATCATCTGAGAAGGCTCATTCTAGTTTCTTATAGGCTTTTTGCCAATTATTTTGTCTATGCTTTCTGTCCACAGTGAGTCTGGAATCAGAGCCACTTCTTTGGTTATTTTATGAATTATACATTATGTAGATGTATTGATGTTCAGATCAGCTATAATGTGGAACTTCTAAAAATAATCCTTCTTCAATAAATTTTATCTGGGTATTTCTATTTAGAAAGTAAACCCATACTTATTAAATTTACAGGAGTTGTATAATAGAAAATAAAGTACTCTTCTTCCTGTAGTAATACGAAAGCAACAATTATTGTTTGGCACAAAGGATTTAGTATTGTAGAAATTTTTACTACTTGTATGTTTTGTAAATCAAGGCAATAAGTGTTCACTCCTCCTTAAGCCTTGTACTACTTACTATATACACTCAAGGCTACCTTTTACTATCTTCCACCTAATTAGACATTTTTACTTTAAGGCAAAATTAGTCCTGCCCCTCTCTTTTATACTTACTACCAGTCAATTTGCTTTCTTTCATGCTTTTTAATAAGTTGAATGCTTTACTCTGAGAGATCTGATGGCTCAATATGGAAATATGTGGATAAATTGGAACATATAATGTAATGGCATATATAATGGAAAATATTATTAAACCCATATTAATGAAAAAGGTGGATTAATCTCCATGTATACTTATACATAAATCCTCTTGGGAGTGTAGGGGAAAAAAAGGGAATGTTGAACATCATTGTCTTTTTCAGAATGGAATCACCAGGCAGAATTTGGATACTTATGCTTCTGCTTCCTAGAAAGTGTGGAACATTGTTTCTTCTAATAGTCCTTCTGTTCATAATATCTATATGTGGTTTTCCATGGGCATTCAATTCCAAGAGAAAAGAGGATGTTTTGGTCTTGTTTTTCTTTTGGGAGTGAATAGCTTTATCTGGAACGACATAGCTCATTTTAAATGTTTAGCTTGCTAACTTTCTAGGGGTCATTGTAAATGTTCAGCCCAATGTTGTAGAGCATCTAGCAGTTTTTTATTACAATTTTAGGTCTGAGCCTAGTTATAAAGAACAGAAAGAGGCTCCATTTGCTTTGTCTCTTGTATCAATCACAGAATATTATTTGAAAATGTAAAATGCATAGATTCAACTGTTTGTTTACAATTTTGAATCTTTGTTCAATCTACCAGAAGGGGGACGGTGTTTCAATGGCTTTATATAGTATCTTTCTTTTTTTTTACTTTCTTTTTTTTAGGACATTTTAAAAATCCTGCACAGCTGGTTTATAATTCTTCCTAGTCTTTCCTATGCTATTACTTTTAACTGTTTCTTTATCTGAAGTACTTAAAATTATGTAAACTTGTTGGTACATACCTAGTAGAACAGGAGACTAAGCATCTAAAATAATTTTTAATTCCTCAGAAAATGTCTGTATAACTTCATTAGGCTAAAAATGTTTACTTATGGACCTCTAATTTGTCCTGGATCAGAGTTTATATTAAGCTTCTTTAGGTGAGTCTTCTGGTCTTGCAATTTTAAGGGAATATTGTGCAGTATATTTGTTCTTCTTAGAAAATTACTTAGGAAAGGATAACACATTAAAAGTTTAGGAGAAGGAACACAAGACATAGACATAATTAAGTGAGTAGTGAAGATAAAATAGAGAAAGATGTAAAGAAGGTAGATTTCTGAAGATTGAAGTAGGAATGAAATAGAAAGTTGTTGAAAGAGACTTTGTGGATTCAATATTTGGTTTTAAGACTTCAGAGTACCAATTAAAGAACTGAGTAGTTAATATTTATTATTATTTTCTTTTTCTGTTTTTCTCCTAAAATGTAATAATTGTGAAACTTCAAAATTTCTCAAAATGATCTTGTTATTCTATTTTTAAAACAAGCTACCAAAGAAACAGCAATAGCTGGGAATATGGTTTGACTTTGTGTGTGATACATGAATTTTGCCAGGAAGAGGCTGCAGTTTTGTTGTAGTAAGCCCATAATAAACAAGTAAGAACTACTAAAATCTGTTAAATAGGTGTGCATGAATAGTGCTTTGTGTTTCCAAATGAAGCATAGACTAAGAAGAGGCCATGGAAATAATGACCTAACAATCATTGACTTGAGACTATGCGCTAAACCAAGTGACCTTCTTTCACAAACTGGCAAGACAAAAAATGTCCTCATGATACTTTGAGGAGAGCCAAGGTGAAGTTTGACCAATCACCTTAGCAAAAATTAGTCTGATCTAATGGTCCTCAAACCATCTTTCTATTGGGCTCTTTTAGATTACATCTGGAGACTTACCCACTTGACACCTCCATCCATTCCCTATGGAGCACTCCTTGATTTAACTTACTAGATTTAAAAAAAAAAGACAATCTAGTGCAAAACAAAACAACACAACAAAAAACAAACAAAAAACATGAGACACAAAGAGAAAACAGAAAGCAAAAGCAAAACAAATTGCTGAAGTTAGCAGATTAGTGCAAAGATATTTAACAAATAGTGTATCACCAAACGGAAACCTTTAATAACTTCATATATTTTAAAAAATTACTTAGAAACAAATCCTTGAGTGACAAAATTAATTCAGCAAAAAGGGCTTAACAAAACAAGTCAGAACTCAAATCATTGTTGAAACTGTTGCATCTGGTAGGAAGTCTGAACGATAAATGATATTTGCACACATGCGGACTGGAGAGTATATTTGTTGGTCCAAAGATTCCAGGTTACTCTGTCAATAAAGGGTCTTCAAAACTATTCTGGAAGAATCTACATAGTTTTTAAAGAAGGAGACTTAGACTCAAAATCAAAGAGTTGAATTTATTGTTGACTAAAGTAAAAGATAACTATGTTGGTCAGATGCAGCCTCACTGGACAATGCAAACTGTCAATTTTAGAAAAACTTTGGAGAAGCATTTATGAAGGTTCTGGGTTCTGACCCTCCAGGTTTGAATCCTGACTTCTACCATTTACTAGCTATATGAACATGTTCAAGTTACTTAAGTTTTGGGTTGTGTTGGTATGGGAACTAGTGTGGATTGACCTCAGCCTTAGAATCAACATTTGTGTTGATTGCAGAAACAGGTTTTGTGTTGATTGGAGAGAGAGGGTGGGGTTGGTGTGAGTTTTAAAACCATGGTTTGAGTTTTTACAGAGGAGTAATGGTTCAATGTCAGCCTTAGAATTATGTTCACTAAAGTGATTTGACTGCCAGTTGGGTGGATTTCAAGGCACAAGGTTATTACTAATTGCCCTTCAGAGAAATGTTCACTGAAGCAACTTGTCATTTCTCAATAAGCCAGATTTAAATTCAGTTCTGAGTTTTACTTGTTACCATGGCTATAGACCTATAATTGGTTGATTAGACAGGTTTAAAACCAATACTGTTAGTAATATTTTTCCCCATGGCAGTAGAACAATTTTTCCTTGCCCAGGAGGGTATGGAATTTTTAAAAATTCTTACAACATTTTATATCAAAAGCTCATCATGTTTCTCTAGATTCCTGGCAATAAATGTAAAAACAAGGCAAGACTTAAACCCTAGAATTATAGGTTTAAGAATAGCTAATAATATATACTACTACTACATGTATTGATTTTTACAGCAGTATTATCATCCTCTTTTTATTAATGATAAAACTGATGCACAGACAAAGGATAAATAAGGAAACTGAGAGCTTGAATAATATGATAAATTAACTAGACCTAGCAGACATTAATAGAGCATTACACCCCAAAACAGTAGGGTATGCACTCTTCTCAAGTGTTAATGGATCTTTCTCCAGGATAAATCATATGTTAAGACAGAAGTCAGTTCTCAATAGATTTTAAAACATTGAAATTATACAAAGCACTTTCTCTGATCATAATCAAATAAAGTTGGAAATTAGTACCAGGTGGAAAAAGAAAAACATGACAAATATATGGAGATTTAACAATACACTATTAAATAATCAATGGGTCAAAGAAGAAATTGCAAGAGAAGTCAGTAAATACTACAAGACAAATGAAAATGAGGACCCAATATATCAAAACATATGGGATAAAGCAAAGACAGTGCAAGAGGGAAATATTATTGCCTTCGATACTTACATTAGAAAGAGCTAAAATCAAAGACCAAACTGCATATCTAGAGGACCTAGATAAAGAACAGCAAACCAATCCCAAAGCAAAGAGAAGGAAAGAAACAATAAAGATTAGAGCAGAAATAAATGAAATGGAGAATTTAAAAAATGATAGAATCAACAGAACTAAAATTTGGTTCTTTGAGAAGATCAACAAAATTGATAAACCCCTATCTAAATTAATGAAGAAAAAAAGAGAGAAGATACAAATACACAAAATGAGAAATGGAAAGAGGGACATTACCACTGATGCAGCAGAAATAAAAGTCATCATAAGATGAAACTATGAACAACTGTATGCCAACAAACTAGACAACATTGGTGAAAGGGACAAATTCCGAGAAACACACTAACAAGCCAAACCGACCACAGAGGACATTAAAAAACTAATCACAAGTCATCAAAAACTTCTCCAAAATGAAAAGTCAAGGACCAGATGGTTTCACAGGTGAATTTTACCAATCATTTAGTGAAGATGTAATACCAATCTTGCTCAAACTCATCCAAAAAAATGAACAGGAAGGAATGCTACCAAACTCATTCTATGATGTGAACATCACCCTAATATCAAAATGAAAAAAATATATATTATAAAAAGTTACAGACCAATTTGTCTAATGAATACAGATGCAAAAATCCTCAATAAAATACTTGCTAACCAAATTCAAAAACACATTAAAAAATTATACATCATGATCAGAGACCTTTGTATCAGGTATGCAAGGGTGGTTCAACATAAGAAAACCAACATAAGAAAATATTAATGTGGTGATAATATGCCACATTGATAAATAGAAGAAAAATCCCATTGTCATCTCAATAGATGCAGAAAAGACATTTGACAATATAGAGCATAGTATCTTGATTAAAACACCCCATAAGATAGAAATAGAAGGAAACTTTCTCAATATGATAAAGTGCATATATGAAAAACCTACAGTAAACTTTGTACTCAATGGTGAAAGATTGAAAGTTTTCTCACTAGACAGGGAAGAAGATAAGGATGCCTACTCTCTCCACTGTTATTCAGTATTGTACTAGAAGTTCTAGATAGAGCAATTAGGCAAGAAAAAGAAATAAAAGGCCCTGAAGTAGGAAAGAAAGAAGTAAATCTTTTGTTATTTGCTGATGATATGATACTATACTTAAAACATCCTGAAAAACCCACAACAAAACTACTAGAATTGGTAGACAAGTTTAGAAAAGTGGTAGGCTACAAGATTAATATGCAAAAATCAACAGTGTTTCTATACACTACTAAAGAGCAATCTGAGGAGAAAGTCAGAAAAAAATTCCATTTACCATAGCGACTAAAAGGATAAAATATTTAGGAATAAATTTAACCACGGACATAAAGGACTCGAATTCAGAAAACTACAAAGCATTGCTAAAAGAAACCAAAGAAGATTTAAATAAATGGGAAGACATACAATATTCATGGATTGGAAGACTAAATATCATTAAGATGTCAATTCTACCCAAACTGATCTACAGATTTAATGCAGTACAAGTAAAAAATTCAACAGTCTTCTTTGTAGAATTGAAAAAGTCAATTATCAAATATATCTGGAAGGATAAGTGTCCCCAGATAGCCAAAAATATCTTAAAAAGGAAAAACAAAGTTGTAGGACTCTCATTTCCTAACATTAAAGCATTTTATCTAGCTACAGTGGTAAAAATCAGCATGATACTGGCATAAAATAGATATATTGATCAATGGAATTGAATTGAGAGTTTGGAAATAGACCTTCACATATATGGTCAAGTGATTTTTGACAAGGCTGTCAAACCCAGTCAGCTGGGTCAGAATAGCTGATTCAACAAATGGTGTTTGGAAAATTGGATATCCATATTTAAAATTAAGAAAGAAGACCCCTATCTCACATCTTATATAAAAAGTAACTCAACATAGATCAAGGACCTACATATAAAAACCAGAACCATAAAACCTCTAGAAGAAAATATAGGGAAACATCTTCAAGATATTGTGGTATGTGGTGGTATCTTGGCCCTTACAGCCAGAGCACACACATTGAAGGAAAAATATAGATAAAATGGAATTCCTCAAAATTAAACACTTTTTTGTTCCAAATGATTTTGCTAAGAAGGTGAAAGTACAGGCAACTCAATGGGAAAATCTTTCGAAATGATATATCTGACAAGAATTTGATTTCTGTATTATATAAAGAGATCACACAACTTAATGAGAAAATAACAATTAAAAAATGGGCAAAAGACTTGAAAAGTAATTTTCCAAATAGGATATACAAATAACCAAAAGACACAAGAAAAGATTTTCAACATCACCAGCTATTACGGAAATGAAGATCAAAATTACAAGGAGATATAATTCCACACTATACAGAATGGCCATTATAAAAAAAACAAAACAAAACAATAACAACAACAACAACAACAAAAAAAAAAACCCAGAAAACTACAAGTGTTTTAGGATGTGGAGAAATAGGAACACCCTTTCACTCTGGGTGAGAGTGAAAATGGTGTAGTCTCTGTGGAACGTGGTTTGGTACTTCCTCAGGAAGCTAAATATAGAATTGCCATATGATCCAGTAAGCTCACCACTAGAAATATATTCAGAAGAACTGAAAGCAAGGATGTGAACACATATTTGTGTATCTATATTCATAGCAGCACTATTCACAGTTGCTAAAAGAAGAAACAAACTAAGTGTCCATCAACCAATAAATGGACAAACAAAATGTGGTATATACATATGGTGGAATATTATTCAGTTGTAAGAAGAAATGAATTGGTGAAGCACATGACAACATGAAGGACTCTTGAGGACATTATATAGATTGAAATAAGCCAGAGACAAAAGGACAACTATTGTATGGTCTCATTGATATGAACTAAATTCAATGAGTAGATGTATAGAGTTTGATTATAGAGTGTAGGTTGGTGGGTCATGGAATGTGGGTTGAGAAGGGAGAGCTGATGCTGGAAATATGTAGAATGTTTAATAAGGCCAATTGCAAATATGTGGTAATAGACGGAAGTGATGGCAGCACATTATAATGTGATTATAATGTTGATTTATGGATGTGATTGTGGCTGAAATGTGTAGTCTAGGGAGGTTAATGTTAGTTGGAGGACAGCTGGAGGATAATATAATGAATGTATAATAGCGATTTTGGGGTGGATAAGGATTGTGGTTAATAATATAAATTCAGAAATGTTTTTCTACTGTAAGGTATTAAGAATATGGTGATACATGGGAAAATATAACTGATGTAACTTATAGACTAGGTTAACAATAATATGGTAATGAAAATTACTCATTTATTTTAAAAAAACCAATACCCTGAGACCCAGAGAAGTTAACTAACTTGAAGAAGTTCACATAACTAGTAAATGGTAGAAGCCAAGATTCAAACCTTGAATGTCTGAATCCAGAGCCTTTTCTCTTACCTACTACGCATACTAATTCACAAGACAGAGACTCATGAAAGATATTTATTCTTATCTTTGTGGCACAAGCTAAATTGGTAGCCTCCCTCTTTTCTTCCCCAAATATCTCTGCCCCCCCCTTCATTTCTCTTCCTCTCTCTAGCTGCTGTGGGAAGTGAAACATCAAAGCCACCCATTATTATGGCTGAAATCTATATAACACTAAATTCATATGCATATATAGCTATATATCACTTTACAAATATTGGTTTGTATTGTGAAAAATTTGATTTTTGCCCACAATAAAAAAAAAAGACATATTAATCAAATATTTAACCACAGTGTGACAGTTTGAAGATTTTTGTGAAGCCCAGAAAAAATCATGCTCTTGAAGTTAATCCATCCCTGTGGGTGTGGGACCCTTTGATTGAATTGCATTCAGTTGGGGGTCTTTGGTGGGATTGCTTCAGTGAGGCATGACCCAGACCTGGTCTTGGTCCCCTTGTAATTTTCAACTAATTACTGAATCTGTGAGTAGTATACTTATCTTGAAAAAAACAATGCAAAATTGCAATTTCTTGAACTGGAGAAGGAGTATAGAGAATATATACTCTATAATATATAACAAGTCAGTTGTTCCTCTTGTATATAGACTACAATCCACCTCTTCAGCAGAGCTTCTAAGCCCTGCCTTTCTAACTCCATACCTTTAGAGCTACAGTGGACTTTTAGTTCCTGAAATACATTGAGATAATTGTGCATGCTTTCCTCCTTCTGAAATGCTCTCTTTACCACTCTCCTCATGGCTCTGTCTTTTCTATCCTATAGGACACATATTAAAGATCCCCCATTTTTCTTATGTTATTTTTCACCTTTCATATCACAGGTTGTTTATTATTTTTTTCTTCTTCTTTATTTTCTCCTCCACACTGTCTGCTGTATCTAGCAGTGGGTTCAGCACAATATAGAAGAGGACTGGACCTATATCCTATATATCTCATAGCTTTCAAAACCCATAAGTAAGACCAAGTAGCCTTGGCTGAGAGGTTGGAAAAATGCAAGAGCCAGCAATGTAAGAAGTCAGGCCAATATTTTTGTAGGACAATAAGAAATCAAGAAGGAACTCTAGAATGAATATTGCCACTATATAGGTATGGTCCACCATGATGGTTAATTTTATGTGTCAACTTAACTCTATTATAGTACCTAGTTATTTAATCAAACTCCAAATAGATGTTTCCGTAAGGGCATTTTGTATATGTGGTCAGCATCTATTACAGTTGACTGTAATTAAAGGAGATTACCCTCAATAATGTGGGTGAACCCCATCTAATAGGTTGAAGACCTTAAGAGCAAACACTGAGGTTTTCTGGAGAATAAGAAATTCTGCCTTAAGATAGAATTTATCTATCAGTTAAATCAGTTCCTGATGATTTTCCAGCCTACTAGTCCTCCCTGTGAATTTGAGCTTGTCAGCTTTCATAATTGCATTAGTCAATTTTTAAAAAATAAATTTCTTTATATTATGTGTAAGTATATATATGTATACATGTATGTATGTGTATAAACATTTTATATAAATAGCATGTATAAATATTTAATGTGCATAAATATAGAGTGTATATATAAATAAATAAATAAGAAAATAAATAAATATAACTTATTGATCCATTTTTCTGGAGAATCCTAACTGTTACAGATTTCAGTACTAGAGTGGTTCTAAAGGAACAGAATCTAAAGGATGAGTTTTCACAATTGGTTCTGGGCTTTCTTGGGATTGGCTCTCTAATCCAATTATATTTGAAGACACTAATCACTCTATTTCCAGTGGTAAAAAGGGCACTGGTAGTCCATGTCATGATGTGGCAATAAAGATACACAAAATCTCACCATGAGAAATTCCTAATCAAATAATTTTTAAAAGGCAAAGTTCTGGATAACCATGTGTTTAATACCTTAACATATTTTATCATACTAATGAATTCAGTAAGATTGACTGGTTGTTTCCAACTACACTGGAGGAAGTGGGGAGAGAAAATTATCTCAGGGCTTCAAATTTTCAGCTCAAGTTCCCCATACATGACTTGAAAGTTTCTTTCTATGTTTTGAAAGGAACCCTTATTTCCTGTAAACACAGAGCTGAGATTTCTGAAAACCAATATCAGAATGTCCTTGAGGAGTGACTGAATAAAAATGCAAATTGAATTCCCAACCTCTCAGTATGCCTGCTATTAAAGTAAGGACATCGATGGCAAAGGAATGAGATCCTGAAAATTGGAATGGTGGCATATGGGCAGATTCTGATATAGCTGGGGACATTGAATGCCTAAATTCTGCTGTCTTTTTTGTCAGTGGAAACTGGTTTTCCACCTCTGTCTGATGAGGTTAACCTTGTTTTACCTGAGGAACTTGCAATGGTCCCCTGAGGTAGTTCCCTTGCAACATGGCTGAGTCTCCTCAGTGCAAATTCCACTACATCTCTTTACTTCCAGAGAAGTCTATAACTAGACTCAAGTACCAGCAATTTCCAAAGGGCAAGACACAAAATGTGACCCATGAGAAGGTGCACTACACTCCAAAAGAACTGCATGATTTTTCCAATTTATATAGATAAAAATCTTGGGAATGTGTGTGGAATAATGGTTGAAGGAGCATAAAGTTGGATCAGATTAAATTTATTGATATGTGCTCAGTCTTTGTTTCCAGTATTCTATTACAAATACTACACCATGGCTTGGCTTAAACAACAAGAATATATTTTCTCATGGTTCCAGGGGTTGGTTGGTTGGCTGGCTCCCTCTGGGGTCAGTTTCTGGAAGACTAATAATTCTTGAGTTCCTTCGCTTTCTTATAACATGGCAATGTCTTCTCCTTTCTTTTCCAGTTTTCTGCTAACAGCTGACTCCTCTCCATGGCTTTTTCTTTATAAGGTCTTTATATAAACCTTATAAAGATTAAGATTAATAAGATTAAGACCAATCCTTTTTCAGTAGGCCACAGTTTAACTGAAAATAACATCTTCAAAACATCCTATTAACAACATGTTGACACCCACAAGAATGGGATTAAGATTAAGAACATATTTTTCCTGGGTTATGTAATTCAACCTATCACAGGCCCACTAAATAGAGATCATGGATTCAATATTGTAGCTTAAGTAGTTCAAAAGGCTGTAACAGTTTGGTTGGTTGGTTGGTTGGTTGGTTGGTTGGTTGGTTGGTTGGTTGGCTGAAACATGGGTAAAAGGAGGCTTATGCTGAATCAAGTTGAAATGTCCGACCTTTCTTGAAATACTGTAGAAGAAGGTATACAAATACTTACAGACATTGGACTGTTAGATAGAATTTATCATGTAAGACCTGCTCACCCACTCTGAGAGGGTCTAGGTGACACAATTTTTACCATAATTATGAGTAAGAAATTTGTGAGGAGAGACCTAATATCCCTGAAGAGCTTTGAAGCTGCTTTTCTTTGTAAGTAAGATATTACAGTGGGAACAGTTACCACTGAACTGAGATTCTTACATACAATGGGGATTCTTGGAGCCCATCGTGGCAGGGGTCAAGCAGTTGCAGTTTTTCATAAAGAAAGGCATGGTTGGGAAGCAGATATGGCTCAACCACTTGGGCACCTGCCTACCACATGGGAGGTTCCAGTTTAGGTCCCAATGCCTCCTGAGGGAAGACAAGCAGACACTATCTCCAGCCACAAAGAGCTAGATGCTGCCTCCTGACAAAATGAGCTAGACTCCACCCCCACTGCAACAAGCATAAACCGGGAGCTAGCAGATGCTGTGGCCTTCCAGGAGTGGATGTGGCTCAGGTTGTTGGGCATTCCCTTCTCATGTGGGAGGTCCTGGGTTTGGTTCCCAGTGCCTTCTGGAGAAGGCGAACAAACAATGAACAGACAGATGAGTGAACCATCTGGGGAAAGGGGAGGATAAATAAAGGAAAAAATAAATAAAATAAATCTTTTTTTAAAAAAAGAAGGGCATGATTGTTGTAATGGATAGTGGAGTCAAAGGAGTAATATGAATAGTCTGTCTCTCAGAGACATGTAGATTGTCTAGTTGAAAAATAGATGGGAAATCTAATAATCTAATAAATTATTGTTTTATCTGTACAAGCAAAAGAGTTCTAGAAAAAGTGAACAGAACTATAACTTGAATTACCAAAACAATGTCATAGCCCCTCAATCCATTCCTAGACTTGATCCAGTTTACAGATTAGAGCCACTGCAAAAAAATTAATCTTTTATTAAAATTTTCCCAACCTTTTCAAAGAGAACTATGGCCTTTAATCAGGGTGACTGTGAATTGGGGAAAGGAAATAATCAGGTTTGGGGGATTACTGGTCACTGACTGGTAACTGACAGTGACTCTAGGAAAGCCAAAATGTCACTGTGGTTAACATTCAGAGCAGGGGCTTATGGACGTCAGATGATTAGTGGTGCTTTAGTTCAGGTCTGTCTCACAGTGGGTCCAGTGCTTTTTTCTTGATAACTTTAAAGACCACAAGAAGCTGTTTACTTTCAGTTGGCAAGGCCAGGAATTCATCTTTACTGTCTTACCTCAGGAATATATCAATTCCCCAACTCTATGTAATTTAGACCAATTTAGTGGCCTTGAGCAACATTCACCTTCACAAGACATCACACTGATCTATTATTTTCAAGATATATGTCCATTGGACATCATAAGTAAGAAGTAACACCACTCTAGACTTATTTGTAAGACATTTGTGTGTCAAAGGGTGGCAAATAAATCCAACAAAAATTCAGGGGCCTTCTACCTCAGTGAAATTTGTAGGCATCCAGTTGTGTGGGGCATGTTGAGATATCTTTTCTAAAGTGAAGGTTAAAATGTTTCATGTAGCTCCTCCTGCACCCATAAAAGAGTCACAACACAAGTGGGCTTCTGTATTTTGAAGGCAAAATATTCCTAAATTAGATGTGTTATTCTAGCCTATTTACTGACTGATCCAAAAAGCTTCTGGCTTTGAATGGAGCTTAGAAAAGAGAATACTCTCAAACACGACCCGGATGATGTACAAGCTATTCTGCCTCTTAGGCCATATGATCTAGCAGATCCAATGGTGCTGGAATGGAAGATGGAGATGCTATTTGCAGGCTTTAAGAGGCCCCTACAGAAAATCACAGTGCAGATCCCTAAGATTTTGACGTAAAGTCCTACCATCCTCATCACCTTTTTGGAAACAGTTTTTGACTTGTTACTAGTTACTAGGCCTCAAGCAGAGACTAACAACTTAACTATGGGCCACCAAGTTACTATATAATATGAACTTCCATTAATAACTGGGTACAATCTGGCCCATCAAGCCATAAAATTTGGTGTGCACAGCAGTGCTCCATATTCAAATGCAAGTGGAATATACGAGGATGGATGCAAGCAGGCCCTGAAGACACAAGTAAGTTCCTGAGGAAGTAGCCTAAATACCCATTACTCCTGCTCTTGACACATTATCTTCTCTGTCCCAGCTTGTACTTATGACCTCATAGTTTACTCACACAATACATTGACAGGGGAAGAAAAAATTTCAGCCTTGTTTACAGATTGTTCTGTGCCATAAACAGGCACCACCCAAAAGTAGACAGCTTCAGCACTATGGTCGCTTTCTGGGATATCACTAAAAGACAACGATGAAGAGAAATCCTCCTAATGGCCAGAAGTCTAAGCAATGTACCTGGTTGTTTATTTGCTTGGAAGAAATGGCCAGAAGTGCTTTTATATACCATGAATATGGGATGTGACTAATGGTTTGGCTGGATGGCCAGGGACTTGGAAGGAACATGATTGGAAAATTGGGACAAGAACATCTGGAGAAGACCTATGTGGGTAGATCTTTTTAAATAGGCAGAACCTGTGAATGTATTTGTGTTCCATGTGAATTCTGACCAAAAGGTGACCTCAGCATAGGAGGATATTAATAGTCAAGTGGATGGGGTGTGCCCAGTCTACCAGCAGGAGAGACCAATATGGGGTCCCAGATAAGGAACTATTTCCCAGGTGACCAGCCCTGATAGGAAGTTGATTACATTGGACTGCTTCCTCATGAGAGTGGTAGCATTTTGTTCTTACTGGAATAGACACTTAGTCTGCTTCCTTGCACACAATTCTTTTGCTAAACATACCATCCATGGGTTGAATTGCTTCTGATCAAGGATTCACTTCACGGCAGTGAAGTGAATGTTTCCCATCATCCTGTAGCAACTAGATTGATAGAATGATGGAAAGACCGTTTGAAGCTTCAGTTATACTGCTAAGTAAGTGGCAATACCTTGCAGGGTTGTATATTCACTCTTCTCCAGGAGGTAGTATATGCTCTAAACCAGGCTCCAAAATATGCTGCTGTTTCTCCCATAGCCAGGATTCACTGGTCCAGGAATCGAGGGGTAGAAATGGAAGTGGCATCACTCAGTATTGTCCTTAGTGATCTGCTAGCCAAACTTTTGTCTCCTGTCCCCATGACTTTATGCTCTGCTTGTCTAGAAGTCTTAATACCAAAGGGAGGAATGCTTCCACCAGGGAACACACCAATGATTCTATTGAACTGTTAAGACTGCCACCTGACCACTTTGGGCTCCTTATGCCTCTGAATTAACAGGCAAAGAAGGGAGTTACTATACTGGTTTGGATCATTGATCCTGATTACAAACGGGGAAATTGGAATGCTACTATACAATGGAAGTAAGGAAAATTATGTCTGGAATATAGTAGATTCCTTAGGGGTCTCTTAGTACTATCCTGCCTTATGATTAAAGTCAATCAAAAATTACAGCAACCCAATTTGGTCAGGACTACTGTAGCAGTTGGCAGTTTGATATAGTTATGAATTCCAAAAATAGATATTGGGTTATGCTTGTAAACTGGTCTGTTCATCTGGGCATGATTAAGTTGTGATTAGGGTGTTGACTGGTCCATGTCACTAGGGCATTGAGCCCCACCCCCTTGGTGGGTGGTGTTGCACAGATAAAAAGACATGGCAAAGGACAGAGTTGGAGTAGTTTTGATGCTGGAACCCAGGGAGGCAGACAGAGGAGCTTCGTCACAAGGTAGGAGGGAAGGCTCCGTGATAGAGATGAGCCACTTGCCTGATAGACTACAGCTGGCCTTCTGGAGTGAGGGAAAGCCTAGGGAGCCTCAGAGTCTACAGCTGACCTTGTGGAGGAAACAGAGGAGCTGAGCCCAGAGAGAATCATAGCCGCAGGAAGAGAGGAACCCAAGAAGCCTGAACCCTGGCAAACGTCAGGAGCTGTCTTGCTCCAACATGTGGCAACAGACTTTGGTGAGGGAAGTAACTTATGCTTTATGGCCTGATAACTGTAAGCTTCTACCCCAAATAAATACCCTTTATAAAGACCAACCGATTTCTGGTATTTTGCATCAGCACCCCTTTGGTTGACTAATACAACTACTAATGGCCCAGTTCCTTCAGAAATGAAGGTCACCCCACCATGCAAAGACTCACTGATGTGCTGAGAACAAAACGAATATGGAATGGGGAGTGGAAGAAGATAGCTATTACCATGGGACAAGTTAAAGAAACAAAGACTGTAATTGTCAGGCACATTTCTTCCTTATTATGAATATGTTTGTGTATATATTTATGTATGTGTATATATATATATGTATATGTGTGTGTGTATATATATTCAGGAAATATCTTTTTCTACCCTCTTCTATCCCCTTATCTTATAATATAATAAATATTAAAATAGTTAACTTTGGATAACAGGATTTAAGTTACTGTAATTTTGAGAAGAATAAACATCACCCAAGAGCTTTGCCTCTTCTTCTGGGGAAAGGATTTGTGTGTTCTTGGTTGTAAACAAGATAACTGTATCATGTTAGGCAAAAGTATGACATTGTCATTGTCTGTATTTGGAGATTAAATACAGTTTAAGGAAGCATGCATAGGTGCCAAGTTGACAGGACATGAACAGTGATGATTAGTTTTATGTTTCTATTTTACTATGGTAGAGTAATCAGTTATTTAATCAAATATTAATCTACTTGTTGCTGTGAAGGTAGTTTGTAGATGTGGTCAACATCTACAATTGGTTGATGCTAGGTAAAGGAGAATACTCTCAATTATGTGGGTAGCCTCATGCAATCAATCTTAAGAGCAAAAAACAGATTTCCCCAGAGAAGAAGAAATTCTGCTTCAAGACTGCAACATCAGCTTCTGCCTGAGTTTCCAGTATGCTAGACTACCTTGCAGATTATGACCTTGTTAGCCCTCACAATTGTGTGAGATAATTCCTTAAAATAAATCTCTTTAAAATATGTTTATGTATGCACGTGTATACATACATACACACACACTCTCTCTCTCTCCTGTTGGCTGTTTCTCTGGAATATGTTTACTGATGCTTTCCATACCATCACATTTCATCCATCTTCCATACTGCTGTTTATTATTTTTAAATGGAAACTAATCATTTAACGTTTTTAAATCGTTTTTAGTAGCCAGTCTTAGCTCCAGAATAAAGTTTTAATTTCTTAACATATGGACAACTCTCTTCCTATTTAATGCTTGCTTCCTGTTCTTTCCTCTCACACTTATATCTCCATTCATTCTTTGTATTTAAGTAATATCAGGCTACAGAGGACCCTGGACTCCGAAAATGTAGTCATTCACTCCAGTGTATTTGCATGTGGAGTTCTATTTGCCTGGATATTCCTTTAAAGCTTCCTCAGCTGCTAAGCAATTCATTCTTTAATCACTTCTAATATTACTCACTTTCTGCTGATGAAGCCACTCCTTTGCTAATGGAATTTTATGCATATCTTTGTTGCACTGTAGTTGTTTATTTTCATCTATCTTTCTGCTGCAAACTCTGAATCAATAGGTCGATGTATGTGTGTGAATATATATATGTGTATATATATCTGCATTCCCAGCTCTTGCTACAATAATCTGGCAATATGTAGGCATAAAAAAATAATTTTAAATATATGAGTGATTTGTTATATTTATCTCAAGGCACTTGTACCACAACTCCATTAAACCCATAACAGTTACATTTTATATATCTGTGTCCTAATTTGACTGTGGCTATATACTTCCTCCAAATTGCAGGCTCATTGGTGTACCTTTGTGCTATGGTAACAATTAAGCTGGAACCACGTTCTTCAGAATCCTCTTCACTAAATGAGTCCAAATTAAACCTGCCATCTGCAAAATTTAAGTGAGATTTGGAAGACAGTAGTTAAGCAGAAGTAATTTTTTCTGAAGGTCAGTGTAGGGCCAGGTTCTGTTGTAGCTCATGCATGATGTTGCCAACCTGCTGCCCCATCAAGCTGATGTGAAACAGCAATCAAGAGTGTAGCTCCTTCAACTCTTCAAATCTTGGGACAGGCACATGTGCATGTCTGTGGTCAATGACACCAGTTTCTCCTGCAGGTTACCCTGTAAAAATGATTGAGGACAGTGAGAAAAAGACAAGTGTGAGAGTTTGTTAGGGTGTCCATGTAAGGTCTAATCACTAGAATTAATCCCTAAAATCCTTATCACTCATAGTGATTCTGCTTCTCTGATTGAAACCAGATGTATCTACTCAAGATGGGGATTCTCTGTTGTTTTGCTCAATGGTATATCCCCAAGATCTAGTATAATTTCCATCCTACAAGACATTTTGAAAAACATTTTTGCTTAAATGAATCAATCCATAGTCCCAAATCCCTAGTATTCTTAAGAGACAGTAAATACTGCCTTAATTCAGCTGGCCTCTTTTCAACCAATATCATCTCATGCTCTCAAAGCCAATTATTCAAAGCCAATGGAATAGAGAGTGGTTATTGAAAAAAAGGGATGGTGCAACCACAAGATCAATGTCTCATTTCTCCTTGGTTCAATTGCCTAAAATTCCATCTGAATCTAATGACAGTGAAATTTTAGTTATCCTCTTAAAGTTGTTTTATGTTTAAATGCAAACTGGCTATACTATACATTGACTGTATATGTAGAATTGGGCATGCTGTTAAACAAGTTAAATTTGTTCATGTGATGCAACTTTGAAAATGAGATGTGTATTTTAATGAATGACAGAGTTTTGGATGAACTTTATACTGAATCTATAAATATAATGTGGACCTATGGCATTTTCCTTTTGGGGACATGAGAACTACTTGAGGAGTTATTTTCTTTGAAATTGATGCCAGGGTAAATATTATCATCACCACAAACAGATAAATTAGAAATGAGAAGTAAACTTTTCCCATTGTAATCCTAATTTAATTTAAAACATTGAATCTGGAAACACAGTTTGAAGCATTTGAATACAGGTATCAAGTCTAACTGTTCTCTGCCTTCAGGTGACGTACTGATTAATTTTTGTATCTAAAAGAAAAAAAATAGCTTATATTTGCCAGGTTTGATGATCCTTTCCAGGAATATATGGAATCTGTATTACACAGGGCTTTTTTTTGTTAAGGCAGATATTTCCCCCATAATAAATGTGATTCATAAATTACCTCTGAGAATAAACAGCTAACCCAACTATCCCATTATCCAGTGTGTTCCTGCTCATCACCTCCACAGATCTGGTGGGATTTTGAAATTTGCTCTAATTTTAACTTTTCCTTAAATAGAAAGGAGGGGAGTGTTAATTAAGCTTTCTAGCAGAGACAGATATCTGGAGAAAGAAATAATTCATATTTCCCTTTAAATTTTTGGAGAATATTATATATTCTCTGTTTTGAAGATACTGTAGGCTTATGTGGCAACAATAAATTACTATTATTATAACTGCAGTTTTTGATGAACAGGGTACAAAAATTCAAGAGAACCAGGTCAAATAAATTGGTTTGTTAATGGATAATTTTTAAATGATCAAGATTTGATCATAAGCTTGTAAGTTTCTCTAGTTCTATGCAACATGTAAATGTATTTCATATAGGAAAATTTCTTATAAGAGTCACAAATTATTGAGATGATCCAAACCTCATAATGATTATATAAACTTTTACTGAAAAGACACCAAATCACAGTAAAGTTAGGTTTCAGAAGTCTTGAAAAGTATATAAATAAATAAACATACATACACATTATATATAAAAATAAATATTTGTATTTTGTATTTGAAAATCAAAGTACGAATACACAGTGTTCTTATTAAAACTGAGGTCACACAATAAAAATTTAGGCAAATGTTTCCTTTCAGTAAATTTATTTCATTATTGGTATTTTGTTCTTTGACGTTCCCCTGAAATTTTCTCAGGTCTTTAAGCAGTGAAAGTACTATTCAACCTGGAATGCAAACAGGTTTTCCGACAGGAGAAGATACTTCGTAACAAATGGAGTTTTCTTGAATTTATTGCTCTTATTTAATTTGTACTTTTAAAATGTGCCACATTTAAGTAAATGATTCCCTTTCATTTCTTATTGCCCCTTTCTTATCCACAACATATGCACAGGTAGTGTGGTTGCACACATACACACATGCATTTTCTTTTTATTTTCTTAAAATTGTTCTCTTGGCTTCCTTGACAGTACTCTCTCCTCATTCTCCCTCTCCTGCCTCTCTTACTCCTTCCCTTTTCTCCTTGTGAGCTTCCTCTCAATTTTCCTCTTAAATGGTGATGCTCCCAGTGATTCTCTTAACAGGTGCTTAGTGTGCCAGAATTTTGTTTTATTTAATTATTCACTTATAGATTTTAAGAGAGATCCTTCAACTTTGGTAGGAATTTCAACTCTCAAGGCAGCAAGACAAGGCTAATGGATAAATTTTTTATTCCAGGAAATATGCCAGAAATTCCCTTTAGTTACAGAAAAATATGTAGTCTTGAGATTTCTGACCTTTATCAATACACCTAACACTCATGTTTCAGTGCTGAATATTGGATAATAAATAGTCCTAGAATAATATAAATGTGAGTGTCGTGTTATGCATAGGTGGATCTAAGATTTTTTCCATTTGTGAAAATTAACAAGCCCTGTGGAAGAATGATTGAATTACTCAGGAATTTCTGAAATGGAGCTGAGGGTTGATGGAAGCAAATCAGGCCAGAAAGACAATGTCATGAAGTGGCTGAATAATAAAACAACTGTAGTGACCACAGAGGCTAGTGTGTGGACAGCTGGCTAAATGTGATCCATGGCCTAAGATCACTGGGCTAATATATGGTGCATGGAAAACTCTTTAGGGACTGCAAAGATAACTGGGAATTTTAGAGGTATGTTAAGGTGCTGAAAGACAATATTGGGCCAACAAAGTTCATCCTTGTCCCTCTACTCTACTGTTTCTTCTTGGGTGAATTTATTTATTCTTGGGGTAATAATTTCTGAATATGTATCCAAAGCAATCATTCTTCTTTGACTCACACTTTTTAATTTAATTTGCTGCTGTTCTTCAATGGTCCAGAGGCACTCAGGTATTCAAGCCAGAAACATAGGTTTCTAAATCCTAAACACTTTTCCTTCGCCTTCCCCCCAGCCAACCAATCATTAAATGATTATTTCACATACTGGATATTTCTCAATCCTGCACTTTAATTTCCATAAAACTACCCCAACTATCATAGCATAGTTGAGGTTATGAACATATCTTTGTGTTGCAAAGAGTCTCTTGGCTAGAATGTGCTAACTATGCCCTCTCTACATTTAAAATCAATGTAGCTGGAGATACCTATTCAAATATAAATCTGACTGTCTGTTTGCCATGGCTGCTATTGCAAATACCACACAATAGGCTAGCATAAACAATAGTAATTTATTGTCTCACAGGTTTGCAGGCTAGAAATCCAACACCAAGGTATTGGCGAGCCATGCTTTCTTCCATGTCTATAGTGTTGTGGTGATGGCTTTCCAGCAGTCCTCCATCACATGGAAATCTCTCTCCTCTGGCTTCTCCTAACTGACTGCATCCTAATTTCCTCTGCTTGTAAGGACTTCACCCATATTGAACTAAGGCCCACTCTAATTCAATTTATCTCCATCCAAATAGGATCTTCCAGGCTATATTTACAAATGAGTCAACACCTACGGGACTGGGAAGGGCTCAAACATATCTTTGTGGGGGACATGGCTCAATATACCACATTGAATATATCACCTTCCTGATTTAATGGCTCTGTATTGTTTTGAGAATGAAGTTCAAGTGGCTTTTCATAGTGTGCAAGGCCAGCTATCGATTTGTCCTTAGGCAGGTCTTCAGTTTCATCTTCTTATACTTCCCGTCCTATACTTCACTATTAAATGGCAATGCCCTGCTTCGACTTTTCCTCATACACCACTGTATTTCAGCTTTCTTTGCTCTTACACAGATGTCCCTCTTCTTTCACAATAGGAGAGATTATCTGATTAAGGCCCTGAGGCTTACTCTTTCTTCAGCATTTACAATGGCCTTTGAAACTTGACTATTGCAAAGTGGTGTCTTTCCTTTCATATATTTACATCTGTTCATTTACATAAACTTGAAGAGCTCTGAGAAGAAACTCAATTCCAAAAAGTATTCTACTTCATACAGCTCCTGTCTTTGCCACAGAGTGGTGGGCAATGCCTATCCAAGCATAGCATGCCAAAAAAGTGTCATGTGTACAGTTTAGAGAAAACAGTGGGGCGTTAGACCAGTAAGATGAAATCCTGAGATTGTAGGAGTAAGAGTAACTGAAAAGGAAGCTTTTTCCCCTCTCTCTTTCAAGAATAATTTTTTCCCTTTCTGAAACAGATAATCTCTACTAGACCAGAAGAGAGAGAAAAGAACGAGCAGCCATGGACCATCTCTGGCTCCACAACCATCAATGAGAAATTATGCCTGAAACAATGGACTCAAACAAGAAAGGTTGTCAGCAGTGCTCTTGGTTGTAAAGCTTTTCTTTAGGGGATATGTCTTGAGTTCTATTTCCCTGGAATCTTGGTGAAAAAAAAGAAACCCAAGACAGGAACTTATTAATGTATATTTCAGAATAGCTATCCCTTCTTGAGAATCAGACATGTTTGAGGAGAAAAGACTGAATTCCCGAATATAATTATGACAATTTGAATTTAGTGACTCCCAAAAAGGATTATGCTTTTGAACTAATCCATTCCTGTGTTAACAGAGTGATTTGAGAAGATTCTTATTCAGTAAGCACTTATTATGGGGTAACGATGAAATATTTAAAATTAAATATCAAAAATATTAATTTAGTTATTAATTGTTTTAATTGCTCTTTTTTTAATGGAAAGAAGGACTATGACTCATACTATGTCTATGCAGTATCATTCTTCTTACTTGTGGAAGAAAGTTAAGTATCTTGTTTCTTTTTAATGCACATTGCCCAGCCATTATTCCCAAAAACCAGTAGAGTAGCTAAGCAGATTTCAGAATGATAATCCCTAGTGGAGAAGTGATGCTTCCGTTTTATTTTTCATTCTTCCCTTTGCCTTTAAGCATAATTTGACCACTAATATCTAAATTGTTAAACATGTTAATCAATGATATCATAGACACATGCATGCTACAATTCATTCCTTATGAATATGAAGAGACATCCTAATTAATTTAGGGACATTTTCCCTATTTCCCTAATAAGCCTTGAGGCTGCATCACATGTCTTTATAAGATAGCCACCTATAATTGACTGGAGCTGGTACAATAGATGATCCCTGTTCGAAGACAATAGAATTCACAAATTTCCAAACTACAACTGTGCTTATGAAATAATTTATTTGTGGAAATACTTAAGCTGGCAAGGAAAAGCTTTCTTTGGAAGGTGTTAAGTTTTCTTGCAACATAAATACACACACACACATATACTGATAGCAGACAAATTATCTTGACTCTTAATTCAACAGGATCTGTGACGTACATTTTGAAAATATAATCCTTTTATTGACATGAATGTCAGCATATTGTGATGAAGCTAAAGAATTGAAGAATTTTTAAAATTAAAGTAGTTTTCCAAATAAGTTGAGTTAGTAGAATAAATGGCAGTGAGTGTAGGGATTGCAACAATGAAAGCTATCTCATCGGCAGCATGTGGATATTATTAACAGTTTGTAAGGGATTTCAGAGTACTATATTTTGTATTCTCAGAGGCGATTTGCTATTCAATGCAAACTATATATGTTGCTTTTCACTGCTATGATTTTGCAACTTTTATAAATTAAGAGATCCCAAATTTAAATTTAGATGGCTTTTTATGCAAGAACTTTTAGTATGGAAGCATACAGTCTCGAAGGAGCAACATTAAGTATCATTTATTCCCCCTTCCCCCCATAAAAAGTGAAACTAGAACTTTTACCTCATTTATTTTTTTCTGATAAATATATAGGACATGTATTCATGAACTATCTTAATTCCTGGCATACCATATCTTTAAGGACAAGAGTGTTTTCTTTTGTTTAATGCATTAAACAAATACGTAGAAAAAGGGCCCTAAAACTTGGATTTCCACTAAATATTTATTGATCGCGATGATACGTGGTTTAGGTGATAAATTTACTACAACATTCTCATTTTACTTGTAAAGAAACTCAGATGACACAATGGTACACAATTTACCCAATTTACTCACATGACAGCCATTTAAATCAGCCAATTGTTTATTGGTGGTAAATCTTTTTAAAAAATGTATTTTATAGGCTTTTTATTCCAATAATTTTAGTCAATGAAATTGCAGCCAAATTTTCATCCAAAGTGTTAATGTCTGCTTCCAAGATGTATGTCAGGGTAACTGCAAGAAAAAAATTGCACATTCAACACAGTAATTTAAGGATGGCTTATTTACAAAGAAACTATTTACAAAGGTGTGGGACAGATGTAGAGGTACTAGCTGCAGTAAAGCAGAAACTGTTGACATCCAACTTTTAACGGATGAAGGAGGAAATATTTACAAGAACTCAAAAGAGAGTACTATAGAGGAGGCCCTCTGGAGAGAAACAATGGCATTAGGTGACCTGCTAGAGAAGGAATAAAGGAAATAAATGAATGCCCTGACGTCCCTCCCTCCCACCAGTCTTCTGGCAGGGTGCCCCAATACATCAATCAAGCTTTAAGCCAGAGCACAGGGGTATCCAAAATATCAGCCCCCCAAGGTGGAAAGCAGGATAGGAGGGTAGAAAACAGAAGATATAAGGTACAGCAGGTAAGAGTTAAGCTTTGGGGTGACATTATAAATTATGCATATCTGAAAAAAGGATTTTAGGTAACATTTTATTCTAACTATATTCCAACTATGTCCATTATTCTTCAACTGAAAGAGTGTGAAGTTTTTAAACTTTATTTTTAAAGAAGTTTTAGTTTATATGAAAGTTACATAGAAAATATGAGGGATTCCTATATACCCCCTTTATCATTTTCCCCTATTAATAACATCTTACATTAGTGTAGTACATTTGTTACAATTGACAAGCAATTATTGAAGCATTGCTACTAACCATGCTCTATAGTTTACATTATGGTTTACTCTTTCTACCATACAATTTTATAGGTTTTGACAAAATGTATAATGGCCCTTTTCCGTCATTACAATGTCATGCAAAGAGGAAGGTAGTGAGCCTATTTGCTGAGTTTGGCTTCAAGAGAGGCCAGCTTTGAGTAACAAGGTTTTCAGGAGGTAACTCTTAGGCAATAGATATTATTAGGCTAATTTTCAATTTTACAACAAAAAGGTTCATAAGTATAAGCATTAATGTCAAGGGCTTGATGTATTGGTCTTTTTTTTTTTTTTTAATTATGTACTGCCTATGCACTCTAGAGATTCCTGCCACTCTATTACAGAACACATTAGGACTCCCAGGATGGGAATTTCATATTTTATTGCTTATTGTGTGGGTCTCCACCCACTGAGATAACACCCTATGACCACATGAACACATTTATAATTCATACAGGCATGCACCAGATGCACCCTTCCCAAGATATCCTCCCACCAATGACACCCCACACCAGTGACCCTACTCTGTCATAGTTCCCAAAAGAACACTCCCAGAATTGTATCCTCTTCCACAGTCCTCTACCTCCCCAAATTCACCTGTTCCTTCCACCAACCCTTCTCCCAGATCTGTGGATAGCCCAACCCACCCACACAACCCCACTCAAGCTCACACTCTAACATCGTTGACTCCATTCACATCACTACACCACCATCACCTCTGTCCACTGCCAAACACTTCCCACCCACCTTATCATAGATTTTGCCAAGATTGAGTATTGACTCACCTCTCTCTACTCACTTTCTATCTCCTGGTAACCTATTTTCCATCCTCTACCTCTGCGAACCTGCTCAAAATCCTTAGTTTATATCAGTAAGATCATATAATACTTGTCCTTTAGTGATTGGCTTACTTCAATCAACATAAGTCTTTGAGATTCATCTGTGTTGTCATGTATGTCAATACTTTATTCCTTCTTATAACTGAGTAATATTACATTGTATGTATATACCACATTTTGTTTATCCATTCATCCATTGATGGACACTTGGCTTGCTTCCAAATTTGGGCCATTGTGAATAATGTTGAGATGAACATTGATGTGCATATATCTGTTCATGTGCCTGCTTTCAATTCTTCTGGTATATTCCTAGCAGTGGGATTGCCGGATCATTTGGCAGTTCTATACTTAGCTTCCTGAGGGACCACCAAACCATCCTCCAAAGTGGATACACAATTCTACATTCCCAATAGCAGTGGATGAGTGTTCCTATTCCTCCACACCCTTTCCAACACTTGTAGTTTTTCTGTTTTTTTAATAGCAGCCAGTCTAAAAGATAAGATGATATCTCATTATAGTTTTGATTTGCATTTCCCTAATAGCTATTGATGTTGAGCATCTTTTCAGGTACTTTTTAGCCATTTGTATCTCCTCTTTGGAAAAGTGTCTATTCAAGACTCTTGCCCTATTTTAAATGGGTTGTTTGTCTTTTTATTTTTGAAATGTAGAATTTCTTTATATGTACTTAATATCAGACCCTTATCAGATAGATGGTTCCTAAATATTTTCTCCCATCAAGTAGCCTCCCTTTTCACTTTCTTGAAAAATTCCTTTGAAACACAAAACTTTTTAATTTTGAGGAGATCCCCTTTATCTATTTGTTCTTTCATTGTTCATGCTTTGGGTGTAAAGTTCATGAATCTACATCCTACTACCAGATCTCATAGATGCTTCCCTATACTATCTCCTTGGAGTTTTATGGTCTTGGCTCTTATATTTAGGTCTTTGATACATCTTGAGTTAATTTTTGTATAGGGCATGAGATGGTGATCTTCTTTCAGTCTTTTGGATTTAGATGTCCAGTTATCTAAGCTCCATTTGTTGAAGAGACTATTCTGTCCCATTTGAGAGAGCTTGGTGTCCTAGTTGAATATGAGTTGGCCAATATGCATGGGTCTATATCTGAACTCTCAGTGGTTCCATTGGTAAGTATGTCTATCCTTGCGCCAATACCATAAAGCTTTGACCACTGTAGCTTTGTAGTGTGCTTTCAACTCAGTTAGCATGATTCCTCCAATTTTGTGTTTCCTTTTCAAGGTGTTTCTGACTAATCAGAGCCCCTTAACTTTTCAAATAAATTTGAGAACTTGCTTTTCCAGTTCAGTTTTTAAAAATACCATTGGAATGTTGAAAGGGATTGCACTGAATCTTTCATCAATTTGGGTAGGATAGCCATCTAAATGATATTTAATCTTCCAATCCATGAACATGGAATATTATTCTCAATATTTAGATCTTTGATTTCCTTTAACAATGTCTTACAATTTTCTGTATACAAGTTTTTTAAATCCTTACTTAAGTTTATTCCTAGATATTTTATTCTTTTAGTTGTTATTGTAATTTGGATTTTTAAAATTTCCTCCTCATATTGCTCATTATTAGTGTACAGAAAAGTTACTGATTTTTGCTTGTTGATCTTATATCCCATCACTTTACTGTATTCATTTATCAGGTCTAGAAGCTTTTTTTAAGACTTTCTACATATAGGATCATGTCATATGCACATAGTGGAATTCTTACTTCTTCCTTTCCCATTTTGGATGCCTTTTAGTTCTTTTTCTTACCTAAAGGCTCAAGCAAGTTGTTCTAATACAATGATAAATAAGAGTGGTGACAAGGGCATCCTTGTCTTGTTCCAAATCTTAGAGGGAAAGTATTTAACCTTTCACCATTGAGTATGAAGTTAACTTTTTTTTTTCTCATATATTCCCTTTATCATGTAAAGGAAGTTTCCTTCTAATCTTATCATTTGAAGTGTTTTGTTGTTGTTGTTGTTGTTGTTTTATCAAAAAAGATGCTGTATTTTGTTGAATGCCTTTTCTATATTGATAGAAATGATCATATGATGATTTTTTTCCTTAGAACTATTAATGTGGTGTATCACATTAATTGATTTTCTTACGTTGAATCATCCTTGCATACCTTGTATCAAACCCACTTGATCATGTTATATAATTCAATTGATGTGTTGTTGGTTTTGATTATCAAGTATTCTGTTGAGATTTTTGCTTCTAGGTTCATTGGAGAAGTTGGTCTTTAGTTTTCTTCTCTTTTAGTGTCTTTATGTGGCTTTGGTATTAGGGTGATTTTGGTAACAGAATGAGTTAGGTAATGTTTCTCTTCTTCAAATTTTGGAGAATTTTTAATAGGATTTGTATAAGTTCTTTCTGGAATGATTGGCAGAATTCACTTGTGAAGCCATGTGGTCATGGGCTTTTCTTGGTTGGGAGGTTTTTGATAACTAGTTCAATCTCACTACTTGTGATTGGTCTGTTGAGTTCTTTTCTTTCTTCTTTCCTCAATATAGGATGCATGTGTATCTAGAAATTGGTCCATTTCATCTTACTTTTCCATCTTGTCATAAAATTTTTCAAAGTAACCTCTTATGATACTCTTTATTTCTGTGGGGTCAGTGGTCATATCCCCTCTCTCATTTCTGATTTTATTTATTTGCATACTCTGTTTTTTTTCTTTGTTAGTCTAACTAAGGATTTGTCAATTTTATTAATCTTCTCAAAGAAGCTGCTTTTGGTTTTGTTAGTTTTTTCCAGTGGTTTTTTTAATTCTCAGTTTCATTTAATTCTGCTCTATTTCCTTCCTTCTGTTTGCTTTGGGATTAGTTTGTTGTTCTTCTCTTAGGTCCTCTAGGTGTGCAGTTAGGTCTTTGATTTTAGCTCTTTCTTCTTATTTAATGTAGGCATTTAAGGCTATAAATTTCCCCCTCGACACTGATTAAGGTGCATCCTATAAATACTGATATATTGTGTTCTCATTTTCATTCACTTAAAGGTAGTTTGTGGTTACTCTGCCAATTTCCTCCTTGACCCACTGATTGTTTAAGACTGTGTAGTTTAACTTCTGTATATTGTGCCAACTCCAGTTCTCTGTCTTTTAATGATTTTTAGTTTCCTTCCATTGTGGTCAGAGAGGTGCTTTCTATAAATTCAATTTTTCTATATTTTTGAGACTTGTTCTCTAACCTAGAATATGGTGTATCCTAGAGAATGATCCATGAACACTTAAGAAGAATGTATATCATTTTGATTTGGGGTGTATTGTTCTGTATAAGTCGATTAGGTCCAGTTCTGCTAGTGTATTATTCAAGATCTCTGTTTCTTTATTGAACCTCTGTTGAGATGTTCTGTCTAATGGTGATAATAGTGTATTAAAGTCTCCCACTATGATTGTTGAGGCATCTATTTTTCCTCTTAGTTTTGCCAGTATATGTCTCAAGTATTTTGGGGCTCCCTGGTTAGGTGCATAAATATTTATGATTGTTCTGTCTAATTGAAAGAGTACCACTTTTATTAACATATAGTGTCCTTTTTTGTCTCTTACAACAGTTCTGCATTTAAAGTCTATTTTTTCATATATTAGTATAGCTACTCCTGCCCTTTTTTTTGGTTACTGTTTACATGTAAAATCATTTTCCAACTTTTCACTTGCAACCTGTTTGTGTTTCTGCGTATAAGTGAGTTTCTTATAGACATCATATAGATGGGTTACATTTCCTTATCCGTTTTGCCACTCTGTGTCTTTTGAGTGGAGAGTTTAATCCATTAACATTCAATGTTATTACTATAAAGATAATACTTATTTTAGCCATTTTTTCTTTAGGCTTATATATGTCATATTTTAATTTTATTTATTTTTTCACTCTTTTAGTTACTCTTACCAATAATTATTCCTTTCTACACTTTCCTCCAACCCTATCTTTCCTGTTATTTTTTTTCTTTCAACCTGAAAAACTCCCTTTAGTATTTCTTGAAGGTCAGGACTCTTGTTGACAAACTCTCTCAATTTCTGTTTACCTGTTAATATTTTGAACTTTCCCTCATTCTCAAATGCAAGTTTTGCTGGATACAGGATTCTTGGCTGGCAGTTTTTTTTTCTTTTAGCACCACAACTATGTCATACTACTGCCTTCTTGCCTCCATGGTTTCAGATGAGAAATCATATGCTTAATCTTATCGAGCTTCCCTTATATGTGATGGATTTCTTTTCTCTTGCTGCTTCAGTATTTTCTCTTTGTCTTCAGCTTTTGACAATCTGATAAGTATGGGTCTCACGGTATGTCTATTAGGATTTATTGTGCTTGGAGTATGCCATGATCCCTGGGCATGTATATTCATGTCCTTCATAAGAGTTGGGAAATTTTCAGCCATTATTTCCTCAAACACTGCTTACCCTTCTTTTCTCCCTCTGGGATACCCATAATGTTTGTGCAGTTTGTATTGTCATTTAATTCCTTGAGACCCTGCTGAATTTTTTCCATTTTTTTGTCTGTCCTACTATCTGTGTGATTTTGGATGTCCTATCTTTGATGTCACTAATTCTTTCCTCTGCTGTCTGTTCAAATCTGCTGTTATGTGCTTCTAGTGTATATTTAACTTCTTGCATTGTGTCTTTTATCACTGTAACATCTGTTACCATTTTATGTATGTTTTAGAATTTCTTCTGTATGTTCCTACAGTGTCTTCTTGATATCCTTTATCTTTTCTTTCATTTTATTGAGTTGATTAATGGTATTCGTTTGACATCTTTGATTAGTAGTTCTACATTCTGTGTCTACTCCTGCTTTTTAGTTTGTTCATTAGACTGTTTCTTAGCATGGCTTGTAATTTTTTGCTGATATATAAGCATCTCTTTATGTTGATGGTATTATTCAGTTGATTAGTTTCTGTTTAGTCTATGGTTTTATTTTTATTTGGTTTTGTGTTTGGTGTCCACTGATTATATATTCTAGTATTTGCCTGTGTTGTACAGAAAAAATATTAGATCCACAAAAAAAGTAAAAAAAGAAAGAAAAAGTAAAAAAATAATAAAATAAGGAAAAACAAATAAAAAGAGACAGAAAAATAAATATTAAGAGGGAAAATAGTAAACAGGAATACAAATTTAGAAAGATAGTATAAAGAAATAGGGGAAAATAAAATAAATAATGAAATAAAATAATAAAATAAAATAAAATGCCAGATAAGTGAGAAGATAAGAAAGAAAGACAAAACAGCAAAAGGCAAGAGGGAAGAAAAGAAGAGGGGGAAAATATGAAAGAAAGAAAAAAATAAATAAAGAGTAAGGAAAGAGAAAAGAAAAGAAAAGAAAAAGATGGTAAAATAATAGTAGTAAATAAAAGATATAAAAGGAGTAAAAAAGAAAAAAAAGATTTAAAAGAAGAAAAAATAAAAGACAAGAAAAATGGGAAGAGAAGAAATAAAAGAAGAAAACTAGGAGAAGAAGGAATTAAAATGAAGATGAGAAGAAGAAACAAAACAAAACAACAAAAAAGAAACAAAGACCTGGGTCACTCTCTCAGACCACCAGTACTGGCTAGGCTCTTCCTCTCCGTTTGCCTGCTTTAACCAATCAATCACCCCACAAAAAAAGGAAATTTTTTAAAAATTAAAAGAACAATTTTTTAAAAAGAAACATGCCACCTTTCAGGCCACCAGTGATGCACTCACTAGTCTACTCATCACCGGCTGATTGTACCTGCCAATCAGTAACCCTACATCCAGCCTTTCCACCAGTACCTGGATTTTTTAAAATAAGGAACAAAAAGAGAGAAAAAAAACCTCTCAGCTAAGTTCCCTCAGCTGTCCCAGGAGCTGTCCCCTATCATAAGCAGGCTGGGCATAGGTCTGCCTGTGGGATCACTCCTCAGCAGTTCTCCCTCCCCCAGTGCTGGCTGCATGGCTTCCCCTCTCCTCGGACACTGGGCAGATTTCCTCTTATTTGGGGCCAGCTCGTATGCTCCCTTCTTATACAGAGTTGGCTGGGCAGTTTGCCTTTTCCCAAGTGCCCAGCTGCCCAGCTGGGCTCCCTCCTTTTCTAGTTGCTCATTCCTATTGCCTCCACTACACCCCAGCTCCCCTTCTACTTGACAAGCCTGTCTGCCTTCCCACAGTTTCTAGATGAATAGTGCAACCTGCCTTTCCCTACTCTGCCATCCTGGATCCTCATGTAAGTGAATTTTAAAGATACTATAACATGCAGTACACATCTAGTTAAAATTTTTAAAAAAGAGATAAATGTTCATCTCTATAGCCAAAACAAGTGAAAATAATAAACTTCTATGTTAAGGTATTTCATTCGCATAAGCAATCAGTAATTCCGGGAGAGGTGCAGGCATATATTCATCAACTATTTGTTGAATGCCCAATGTGTCAGGCATTGTTCTAGGAACTCATGATACATTAGGGAAAGTTTTGATAATTTTAGACCTTAATTGTTTGGATGATGAATGTTACACAGATATTCTTGCTTCATGGCTTTCTCTCTGTGTAGCAGTTTGATACTGTTTATGAATTCCAAAAATAGATACTGGCTTGTGTTTGTGAACTTGTCTGGGCATGTTAAATTGTATTGGATTCAGAGGTTTCACTTTTACTTGATTAAATATGGATTAAGGCTTTAATTGGATGACGTCAGTAGGACATTGAGTCCCCTCCCACCAAGGCACAGGAATTAGTTGGAGTTTTGAGCTGGAGCCCTGGGAAATAAACACACAGAGAAGCAGATACATTAGACATGGCAGAGGCCCTGGGAAGAGAGATGAGCCATTCACCTGATAGTCTATATCTGACCCTGTAGAGAGAACAGAGCAGCTGAGCTTGGAAAGGAAGGAGGCCCAGGAGAGAGACAAGACTTTTCCCAGCCTACAGTTGATATTGGAAGAAGCTGGGACCATGGAGCCCAGAGAAGAAGAGGGAGCCTGAACCCTTGCAGACATCTGCAGCCATCTTGCTCCAACACATGGCAACAGACTTTAGTGAGGAAAGTAACTAGCGCTTAATGGCCTGGTAACTGTAAGCTTCTACCCCCAATAAATACCCTTTATAAAACCCAACAGATTTCTGGTACTTTGCATCAGCACCCCTTTGGCTGAATTGTTTGGATGATGAATTTTCATCCAAATACACTATGTTTTTGTGTTCCATTGACTTCAGCTTTTGGCTTCTGGGACTTTCTCTCTCAGCTTCAAGGGATTTCTCTCTATATCTGTGACTTTCTCTCTCCATATTCATCCCTTTTATAAAGGATTCCAGTGAGATGAGTAAGACCCACACTGGGTTATGCCTTACTGAGGTAATCTAATCAAAAGGAAGTTCCCACCTACAATAGGTTTATACCCATAGGAATGGATTAGCTCTAAGGACATGTTCTTTTCTGGGGTCCATAAAAGCCTCAAACTACCACCATAAATAATATCTAAATTATCATACATACCTGGGTTGAGTCTGAATGCAATGGATTATTATATAACATTCTGCTTTACTTTGTATCTAAAGTCATAGTTTCCAAACCTTTGCACTTTGGCCTTCTAGTTCAAAATAATGGATCTTTCAAAATTTATATATATGTATATATACCCCTAATTTGTACATGTCTTTCAAAAGAGATTAGAACGGGAGGAAGGGAGGGTATACATCAGTGTGAATTGGAAGGTCATAAACCAAGCGCACAAAAGTATGCCCCTAATATACAACTATAGAATTGCTTTCTGAGAGATGGAATGAACAGATTGGAAGTAACCAGGGTGATTTTCTGCATTATTTCATTCCAGATGAGAGCCATACTTATTTTAGCATTTGTGATGTGGGTTGTCCCAGGCTGCCTGCCTCTTGTGGATACACATCCAAATGACTGCCAATCTAAGTATGCTATACACGTGACCAAATCATGCATTAAGACCTCAACTCAGGGAAAAGATATTCAGTAGAAAGGAAACCTATAAATTTAACAGCCTAGTTTCTTACTCATAAATATGAATGAGCCAGTGATAATCACTAGATATTTGAGAAAAACAACAACAGAAAAGGAAGGGCAAGATATATGAAGAGATTTAGAAAAAAAAAAAAACTGAGTTAAAGAAAACACATATTTCAGAAAATGTAAAATTATTTAATAATTCTATTTAGATGTGTTGTGATATTGAATACATAAAATGAACATATTGGTTTGATAAAAGTCTGTTTGGTGAGTTGAAAAGATGCTAATAAAAATTTAAAATATGAAGGGTGAAATAAAATATATAGTGAAGGAATTGCAAAGGAAAGTCAAAGAAATCCTCCACACACACTCTCAAATTAAATTTATATGAGAAAAGTTGAAATCTCTATGGAGGCTCAATGCAAGCTTTTTGGAATTGATCTAATGAAAGATCGAGAAAGAAAGATCAAGGACCAAAAACCAGAGGAGGAACTAATAAAGATATATTAAAAGAACATTTCTTAGAAATGAGGAATAAAAGATATTTTTCAGAAAAAAGATCTACTGAATGACAAACAGGAGAAGAAAATAAAAGACACATATTTCCAGATATAAGCTCAAAAAATTTCAGAACCCAAGGATAAAAAAAGGCAAAAACAATACCAGACAAAAAGCAACAGATTACTTGCAAAAGAATAAGAATCCAATTTTCTTTAGACTTCTCATCAGGTTCAGCAGCTAGAAGAGAATGCAATAGCAACCTCAAAGTTTTGAGGAAAAATACTTTTGATACTAGAATTCTGCACTCTTCCAAGTTGTCTATTAATTGTTTGGTAAAATAAATAAATTTTATGACATTCTAGCTTTCACAAAGTTTACCTTCCATACAGTTTTTCAAAAATAACAACAAAAGAATCACTGGAGAATGACTCTACCTAAATGATGGAATCAGGAAGTAGGAAGATAAGGAATTCACAAACCTAAAAGTGAAAAAAGGTAAAGTTCCAAGATGATATCTTTGCAGAAAGACTAAAGTGAAATTAATCTAAATTAGACATTGTAGTCAGAGATCTTAAAGAAGGAGAGGACTATCTTCAAATGAATGTGGATTGAATGACAAAATTTTGTTAATAATGTCCTCCTTCAAGAATATAGAAAATCTTTCCAACAAAAGTTTTAGAGCAACATAAAGCAAATAAAATATAGCATGCCATTTGAATTATGGAGGAATCATAAGCAAAAATTATCTATTTTATCTTAGTATTTGTAACATTGTTCTTCCAGTAGAATATCCTCCTCTAACCTTATGTCAATCACATTAAATGCTTTTTAACATAACATGGACAATTTAATTAAGATCACAAAATGAAATGTAAACCTTACACACCTGAGTAGTGTAAAAATAATATTGTCCCTGACTAGTCAGGAAATGAAGGGGTTAGGGTGGAGGAGAGAAAAAGAACACTAAATGTGGAGATAACTTTATAAATTTTCCTTCTCACAAGGATCCTAGTACCTCAAAATCTACCTGCTCTGGTTGCTCTGTAATGCCTTCACACCTTTTAAAGTTGTTTTCAGGTAAGTTGATTTGATATAAGCTATTCCATGTGTCTCAAATCAGAAGTCCATCAGACACTATTTGCTTTCTACCATTAATGCTTATTTAAATTTACAAACTTATTTTTACCAATTTATGCACATATTTTTCTGTATTCTCTTTCTTCCCTCTAAGGTCCAATTCCTTCCCACTAAAATATATCCTTCAGTAATTTTTTCATCCTGTGCCCATGGGTGAAAAAAATCTTATTTTTTTTTTTTGTATGCCTAGAAACAATTTTATTGTACTTTCACTATAATGTAGTTAAGTGTAATCATTTAAATGTTTAATCTTGCTTAAGATTTGAGTGTGATTTAGATCTAAAAGCTCATGTCTTCCTTTAGATCTATATCATTGGCCATTTACCCTCTCTTTCTTATCTTTCCTTTCAGAATTCCTATTATGTTGGGTAATCTAATCTTATCCTCTATGTCTCTTAATTTTTTTCTTATTTTCCATTTCTATATCTCTATGCTGTGTTTTGTGTGATTTCTTCCAAGTTTTCTTCCAGTTCTCTCATCTGCTCCTTCTACTGTAATATTTCTTGTATTTCAATGACCATTATTTTTCCATTTCTGTAAAAGGTTTTTGGTTCTTTTGCAAACCCACCTGTTCTTTTTCTACAGTGTACACTTTTTGCCTCATGGATTACATGCCTTCATTCATTGTTATAAAAAATCATTACATGTTTATTTAAAGCCTCTCTTTCAGATTATTCTAGGATCTATAATTCTCTGTATATGAATTCTGCCCATTTTGGAATTTATTGTCCTTCTCATAACTTTTTTGCAACTTTTTACCGAGCTCAATTTCAGAGCTTTACCAATGGAATTTACAGGTTCTCTGGAATATGTTGGTATTCCTATGATGTGGTTTTACAGTTGCCTTTTTCAGGACCTAACATATTTCACTTTGAGACAGGTGGGTTTTTTTAAGTTATTGATGTTAAATACTCAGCTTGAAGTTACAGCATTGCATAAAGAATTCTGGCAATGTTTCCAGTTTCTTTTTGGGTGAGTGATTTTCTCCAACTATGGCCCTGGATCAAAGATGAGTTCTCTTCCTTAATTCTTGCAGCATCTTGTCACTACTGGGTTACAGTTTTCTAACTCTAATACTTGAGCTTAGCTCCTGGTTATAGACATGGCAAAAGCATTATCTCTAGGCTATCTGTGTATATTCAATCCTGAGTCAGGACTATTTTCTTCTACAACTTAAGAGCAAGAACTTACATGTGTGTACATTTGTGCATTACTGAAACACTGCTCAAGATTGTACTATGTATAACTGATTTCAATACACTATGGAATTTTTGGTTTTATATATTTCTCATTGTTTAGTTTTAACTTTCCTTTTTCTGTCTGCAGTCTAGAAATTTAATATTCTTAATTTCTGGATCAACTAGGTTCTTTTTAAAATTTGGTTATATTTTATCTGACTTTTCAATATCTTTAGAGCAGAAGGGGGGATTTCTCTAATCATGTTACAGTATGCTAGATTGTGTAACATGATACATATTAAATGTTAAAACAAAATAATTTCCTGTTATGTAATGTATTGTGATTTTCATTTTTGACATATGAAAATAAAATACCAAAGTTTCATTATGAATATCAAACTGGTGTTTTTCTGATTTTGTGTTGTTTTTTTATAAATAGAACAACTCAGAATGAAAATTTCACTTTGGGATAAAGGTGAAAGAGCTAAGCATGCTGTATTATACTCACTTGGCAAAGTGATATTTTCTTTCTTTTTTTAATTTTTTTTAATTTGTATTTTTAAAGAAGTTTTAGATTACATAAATGTTACATAAAAAATATAGGGGATTTCCATATGCTCCACCCTCTCCCTCTCACATATTTTCCCATATTAACAACACCCTTCATTAGTGTGGTACATTTGTTACAATTGATGAACACATATTGAAGCACTGATACTAAGTATGAACTATACTTTACATTATAGTTTACACTGTATCCTGCACAATTTTGTAGGTTATGACAAAATATATAATGGCCTGTATCCATCATTGTCATGCTATGCAGGACAAGTCCAATGTCCAGAAAATGCCCCCATATTACATGTATTCTTCCCTCTCCCACCCCTCAGAGCCTCTGGTGACCACTGCCTTTATATCAGTAACAAAAGGTCTTCCATTGCTAGAATAATAATGTCTAGAATAGAAAAATAATAAGTTTACTTTAGTCCATTGCTCATTCCCCAATCTTGAGGATTTGGGGATGGTGATGCCCACTCTGTTTCTAATTGAAAGGGGACTTAAGTCCCACAAGGCAGATGGATGGAATGATCTTGCTTGCAGTTGCAGACACTCTCTGTTCCTTGGGATGTCCATTGGCCATCATCATCATCTTGTTAGTTGTCCTGGGTGAGTCCAAGGAACTGGAGAGTAAATGTTGCAATTCTGCTGAGACTTAGGACTCAACTGACACATGAATGGACCAAAGATTTAAGTTTCTGGACATATATTTAACAAGTATAGTGCTACTTATAGATTCAAATAAAAGGGGCAGAAGAGCCATGTGTAGGGAAATTATAAATTAGTCTACTTTCTTACACTGGGGATCATAAATTCCAGAGTAAAGTCCACTAACAGGGTGCCAAATTCCTGACCTTGTCTGCCCTGCTTCTAGTGTCTGGATATCTCTAGAACCCTCAGAAGATCCACTGTTTGAGGCCCTGTTTACTGTGGCAATCAATGAGCTCCTGATGGGACATACATAGGCATAACCTATGGAATGAACTCACGGCTCACTTTTACATCTCTTAGCCTTAAAAACTCATTTGTATTTAATAATTCCCGCTTTTGGTCAAGGTCTTTTTCCAGATGTATTGCTAGTTGGCTCTTGGTAATAGTCCCTTGGTGGCAGGGAGGCTCATCCCCGGGAGTCATGTCCTATGCCAGAGGGAAGGTAATGTGCTTTGATGCTGAGTTTGGCTTAGAGAAAAGCTACATTTGAGCAGCAAGGAGGCTTTCAGGAGGTAACTCTTAGGCAGTATATAATACTAGGCAAAGTTTCAATTTCACAAGAAAAGGTTCATAAGTAATAACATCAATATCAAGGGCCTGTTGTAATGGTCTGTCTTCCCTCACTAGGCACTGTCCTTGTACTCGGAGGATTTTTGCCATTCTATTAGAGAATGTAACAGGACTCCCCAGGATGGGAATTCAATATTTTTTTTGGTTATTGTGTGGGTTTTCACCCACTTAGACAATGCCCCATGAACACTTGAACACATTCATATGTCTTAGAGAAATGCCCCAGGTGATATTTTCTATTAGCTTATACATTGGCTAAAGATATATAGTGTCATTCTTCATCAAATGTTTATATTATCCCCATATCTGATCAATGTGGAACGTGTAAGTAATAATAACCCTGAAGTACCCAATAGTACATCTTCATTTCAGCTTTAAAATGATTGGTTTTGGTTAAAGCTTCATATAAATAATTATAAGGGAAAATATTCACTTTTAGCAATGACCTTTAGGTATCCACTTTTATTATTACAAAATGTTTTTCTTCTAAAATAAATATCACCTTTATTAGACACATATTCATTCCAAGAAGATTATCTTCAGGTTTCTTTAACTGCAATTTAAATTGAGTATTTGGTGTCCAACTTGTACAAGTAATATTAAATACCCAGTTATTGTTATTTTAATATTTAAAACTTCCATCACTTTTTGGAATAAATGTTTTTCTCTTGAATGTGGTACATGTATATTTTAATTTTGTCAAATATAATAAACGTTTCACTATTAATCATGTTACTTGCATATTCATAGATATATAATGTTTAAAAGATAATATATTTCACCTCTCAATCTATTAGCTCTAGGTTTGTAATATCCTATCCCCATTCCTAATAGTAGTAAGCAATTATGTGATTCAAGTATAGATGAGAGTATTTACTCTTTTCAAAATACTTTGACATATTTTTGTGATCATCACAAAACCTTGAAATGCATTTATCAGCTCCACAGTTTTGTTCATGAGGACACTAAGAGTTCAGAAAAGTCAAGTATCTTGCCCTAGGTCATAAGACTGGCAAAGTACAAATTCAAGTCCCTAATGCAAGACTCCTATCTCCAATGTCCACACTCTTTTTCATTATAGTGTGATGCCTTTAGTGCTTCCCAATTAAAAGTGCCGTGGTTTGGTGAAAAGAAATCACATGTTATATTCTCTTGCTTGAGATAAATTCCAAATAATGATCATAATTCAGCTAAGCTGCCAGTCACAAGAAAGCCAAGTTATTTTGCGGGGGTGGATGAAATTTCATAAGGAGTGATCATTTTTGTACATTTTCATTTCTGCCTATTATTACAGGCTGATAAATTATCATGATTAAATCTCATATTTGGCAAAAAAAAAATTCAGTGACAAACTGGCAACTTGGAGATTGAGCTTACAGCTGGTTATCATGCACAACCCACTGAAGAAACAACTGATCTAGGCCACTGGAAAACTGGCCTAATATTCTTTAACAGATACAGCCCTACATTTATAGGATATGTGCAATGATTTAATAATAGCAAGATGTTTTTCTGTGGACCAATAAATAGGTTATTTTTTAATAAATGTAACCTATTGTATTAGTCAGCCAAAGGGGTGCTAATGTGAAATACCAAAAATGGGTTGGTCTTCATAAAGGGTATTTATTTGGGGTAGAAGTCCACAGATACCAGGCCATAAAGCATTAAGTTTCTTCTCTCCCCACAGTCCATTGCCACGTGTTAGAGCAAGACAATTGCCGGCATTTGCCAGGGTTCAGGCTTCTGGGGTTCCTCTCTTCTCAGGGCTGCGTTTTTTTCCGGGCTTAGCTCCTGTTTCCACCACAAGGTCAGCTGTACGCGATCAGGCAAAGGCTCACTTCTTTTCTCCTGGGGCCTTCTTTCTAACATCAAAACTGCTTCTCAAAAGACTGCTTCAACTGTCCTTTGCCTTGCCTTTTATATTCAAATCCCCACCCACCAAGGGGTGGGGCTCAATGCCCTAATCCTAACCTAATCATGCCCAGATTAACAGATCAGTTTACAAGCATGATTCAATTATATTTTTGGAATTCATAATTACATCAAACTGCCACACCTATTGCTAAAGATTCTTCTTCTCATACATATTTCCTTTCCCTGGGAACTTCAATGACATCCTAGGTTTCTCAAAAAATTGAAAAACAGAATTTTCAAATTTTAGATCTAAAGGTATTTCTGTGTTTCGATAAGTACTCAGACTGGCAGTACTAAATTAAAATAGTTCTGTGATTTTTGAAAACCAAGTTCTGACCTTTCTGGCCTTTTGGAATCTCTCTGCATTATTTTCATCTTCCAGGACTCCAGATAGAAGCATTATGTTCATATTTTTCAAAGTTTCAATTAACTGAAAATCATCCTGGAACTAATGACCACACCCTCCTTCCTAGAATTTTATTGTAAAGGCATTTATTGGAAAGAGTACTTATATTTTATATATCTGCTATAGGTCAAGTGCTTCCCAAGGAACTTTACATATGGCAATGCCATTTACTTCCTCCTACAAACCAATGAGGGAGAGAGCTTACAGCAACAGATACTGAGACTCAGAAAGTTAATATGGTAGGTTGAATTATGTGCCCCAGGGAGGAAAAAAAAAATCGCAAAGCATGTTCTTAATCTTAATCCCATTCCTGTAGGTGTGAGCTCACTGTAAATAAGACCTTTTGAAGATGTTCTTTTTAGTTAAGGTGTGGCCAATTGATGACTGGAATCTTTATAAACAGAAGGAATTCAATTAAGGGATAAAGTCACAAAAAGGGGCCAGAAGCTTGAAATATGAGGAAACCCAAATGTGAAAGAAGGCATCACCATGTGACAGGAAAGTCAAGGAACACCAGAACGCTACTGACCCAGGGAGGAAGAAAATCTTCAAGCCTCCAAAACAGTGAGACAATACTTTTTCAAGTCAGCCTACTATGTGGTATTTGGCATTGAAGCTGGGAAATTAAGACAATTAATAACACTATAAAGATCACAAAATTAATAATTGGAGGTACTGAAATTCAAACCCACATATAACATAACCCCTAAGACCATGAATAGCTAAGTCTTTACTGTGTATTTTCTAATATTAATCAGAGTTCATTACTACTACAGTGTTTTGGTCATCCATCAAAATAAAACCCAATAGTATGCTTTGATATTTTCTAATTCTTACTCCCCTTATCTTAGCAGATGAGTTTTCTTTCTCTGAATAGAAAAAGAGAGGTACCTATGTGGGAACATTATATTCTCCCATTCACAAAATACAAAATGATCCATATGTAAATCTATTCTTGCCTCCTTCCTTATTGTCTCCTTGGGGGACAACTCCCTTTGCCTTGTCACTCAGGCCAAATTGTCCACTTGTGTTCTTCAAGGTTTGTACCTGTTTCCACTCATTTGGCTCTTTCTTTTCAAGTTTTCTTGTCATTCAAAACTAAGAAAAAGAAAATAAAAAAAACAATAAAAATAAATCATAAAACAACCAAAAAGTTTTGCTCTTGTATTCCCTTTTAATTATTGCTCTCTTTTCTTTCTTACCATGCTTCTTCTTTATTAAAAAGCATATATTTCATGAAAATCAAAACTACAATGAGATGTCATTTCACACCTATTAGAAAGGCCACTATTAAAAAGTCTGAAAACTACAAGTGTTGGAAAGGATGTGCAGAGATAGGAACGCTTATTCACTGTAGGTGGGAGTATAAAATGGTATAGCCACTGTGATGGACAGTCTGGCAGTTCCTTAAGAAGTTGAATATAAACTTGCCACGTGACCTGGTAGTATCACTACTAGGTATATACACGAAGAGACATCTGCACACTGATGCTCATAGTGGCATTATTCACAATTGCCAAAAGATGGAAACAACCCAGGTGTCCATCAACCAATGAATGGATCAACAAATTGGTGTATACAAACAATGGAATATTATGCAACTCTAAGAAGAAATGAAGTCATGAAGCATATGACAACATGGAGGAACCTGGAGGACATTGAATGAAGCAAGTCAGACACAAAAGGATAAATTCTGTATCATTGTGCTTTTATGAACTAAATACATTGTGTGAATTCATGGGGTTAATAATTAGAATATAGGTCACCACAAAACAGAATGAGAGTAGAGAATGGAAAGCTGAGGGTTGTTCTGTTCAGAATTGGTGAAGGGGTTGTTTTTAGATCTTTGGAAATGAATGGAAGTGGTTAGAGCACATAGTGGTCTTTGTTACCAGCAGAACTATTGTATGGGTATGGCAGTGGTCGAAAGGGAAAGTCTGGGGACATGGATACTACTAGAAGGAAAGCTAGAAGGAGTAGCATGGGACTGTATGGCATGATGAGGCCTCATGTGAAATACAAGTGTGGGTGATATATATATAAGACTGTTTTTACAAAGTATAAACACAGATTGACTGTAAAGACGGAAACAGTGTTATTGCTGTGTATGGCAGGGAAGGCATGGAGAGATTGAGAGGTGATGAGTTTTGTTTGTCAGTTTTCTGTTTTTCATTATTATTATTATTGGAATGATGAAGATGCTGTAGTGGTGATTGAGATGATGAGTGCACAGCTATGTGATTTTACTGAATACCATGATTATACACTTTGGATGGATTTATTCTTTATTAATATGTATCGATTTGTTTAAAAAAAAAAAAAAGGAAGCATGTATTTCAAAGTGTTAAGAATATGGTGACACATAGGAAAATTACAACTAATGCAACATTGCAAGGTGTTGGTGGAGTGACATATGGGAGCCCTGTATGATGATATGCATGTTTTTTCTGTAAGTTCACAACTTTTATTATACACTTATTATTTATGTTTGTTCATGTATGAATGATAAACTAAATAAAATTTTATAAAAAGCATATGTTTAATTTTATCTCCACCCATTCATCCTTAATTGTGATAGAATTTTATTCCCTCTCCTGTCACCAACTGAAACCTAAAACTATTCTCACTAAACACACAATTAACCTCATTATTGCTAATATCAAGAGAAGCCATCACTATCCTCTTATTGTCTGCAACATTTGAAGTAGTCAACTAAGTCTTCCTTCTTTCATTTTGTTGTCAGCAGAATCCTCTGACATTCTTACCACTTCTTTTGCTACTCATCATGAAAAAATGATTGATTAGACATTAGCATTTTCAATTCAATTAGAGCAAATAAGACACAATTTCTCCTTCATACTGATGATTCCAGTCTAATGGTCAATACAGAAGAGACACATACAAGGCAATTAAATTGAACACTAAATTGAGTGAAATACAAGGTACTATGGGAGCACAAAGAGGGGCTCCTAATCCAGGTATTCCATAGGTGATTTTACATCATCCCATAACTTCAAATATTTCATAGAAAACTGATTTCTAAATTGTTTTCCCCAGCTCTGATTTCTCTCTGGAGCTCACACCCATGTGCCCATTAAACCACTTGACATCTCCATTTTTATGGTCCACAAACACTTCAAATTCAAGTTAGTTCAAAACTAACTTCAATATACTCTCTGTAAAAATTCATGATTCCTTATGCATTTGTTGCCTTGGCTTTGGGCATCACTGTTTGTGGTAGTCTGAAGCTGTATGTCCCTAGAAAAACTTGTTCTTAAATTTAATCGATCCCTTTGGGTATGAACCCAATGTAAGTCCTACCTTTTGATAAGCCTTCTTCTCTTAATGTGTGACCCACCTCTGTCAGGTTGGATTTTAAATCTTTATAAGAGAAAGATGGGGAGGAAGCCATGGGAGCAAGAATATGAAATCAATTAAACCAGGAAGAGAAGGGAGAGACCAGCAGATACCACCATGTGTCTTGCCAGATAACAGAGGAGCCAAAGATTGCTGGCAGCTGGTCTTTGGGAAGAAAGCATCACCTTGATGGTACCTTAATTTGGACATTTTTCCATCCTCAAAACCATAAGCAAATAAATTCCCATTGTTTAAGCCTACCCATTTCATAGTATCTGCTTAAGCAGCCTAGGAAACAAATAAACAAAAAAAATTATGGTCCCTGGAGAGTGGGGTGCTGCTATTTCAAATACCAAAAAATGTGGAAATGGCTTTGGAATTGGATAATGGGTAGAGGCTGGAAGAATTGTGAGGTGCTTCTGATAAGGCCTTAGATGGAAATGATGGAGGATTATTGTAAACTAGAGGAAAGGCAGCCCTTCTTTTAAAATGGCAGAGAACTTGGCAAAATTTAGTTCTGATTTTGCATGGGAGGCAGAACTTGAAAGCAATGAACTTAAATATTTAGAGGAGATTTCCTCAAGCTAAGTTTGGAAAGTAAACTTAGTTTTTCCTTGCAGCTTATAGTAAAATGTGAGGGAAAAGGGATAAACTAAGAACTGAACTCCTGTGCACAAAGAAACCAAAAATTGAAGGTTTGGAAAATTCTGAGCTTCTAGAAAGTGAGTTCCCAAAAAATAGTCCTCCATGTGAGGGTTTAACTGAATATGGAACTAGTCAGCAATTTCTGTGCAAATCAGGTCTGGAGGTGCAGTTATCCTGGAAGGATTTGTAGAACACTATCTTTTCTGATGGTTTGAACCCCTGTGTACTACATGCAAAACCAACAGGTTTTTGTGATATCTGTATGAATTGAACCACTTCCAGCCTGTACCAAAAGGGAGAGAAAAGGGGCAAATTGCAAGAAAACTCACTTGAAGGTCAGAAGTATGATAGCTAGGATCTGAACTGAAGACAGCTTCTAGGGCCAAGAGAGTAGACCCATCAATGTGTGTGGAAAGGGTAAGTCTGTGCAGAAGAGAGGCTGGGCCTTCTACCCCATTGATGATGAAGAGTGCTGCCACCCCAGTGTTCTCAGATGGTAGAACCTATGCCCTGGGTATTGCAGACAGTCAAGCTGTCACCCCAATGCTTATTGAGGTTGGCCCTGACATACAGACATGCAGAGGGTAGAGTCTTCTCCCCAGTATTGGGAAGAGCATTTCAGCTGTGCCAGTGCTTGGAAGGGGCAGGACTGCCACTCCTTCAGGCCCAGAGGACAAAACTTTGTTCCACAGATGACTCTTAAACCTTGAAATCAATGGAGTATACCCTGATAGGTTTCAGAATTGTTTAGGATCTGTGATCCCTGTTTTCCTTCCAATTTATACCTATGGGAATGGGAATGGGAATCCTATGCCTGTTCCTCAATTATATATCGGAAGCTGATAACTTGTTCTCTAGGTTTCACAGGTCCACAGATGGAGAGTAATTTTGCCCAGGGTCAGGCCACACCCATAACTGATTTTGATGAGGCTTTGAACTAAGTATTACTTCTGAAATGACTTAAGGCTTTTGGGATATTGTGATGGAATGAATGTATTTTGCATATATAAAAAAGATGTCTTTTTGGGGTCCAGATGGTAAAGTGTGGTGGTTTGAAGCTACATGTCCCCAGAAAAACATATTCTTAGATTTAATCCATTCTTGTATGTATGAATTCATTATAAGAAGTTTTTTGATGACACTACTTCATTTAAGGCATGACCCACCTCAATCAGGATGGGTCTTAATCCCATTACTGTAGTCCTTTATAAGATAATGAAATTCAGAAAGAGAGAGAGAAAGCCACAGATGGAGCAACCTTAGAAGCTAAAACAATGGAACCCGGAAAAAAGAAAGGAGACGCTGCCATGTGCCTTGCCATGTGACAAACTTAGGACCAAGTGTCACTAGCAGCCAGCTGTATAATGCCACAATCTTGGGGAGAAAGCATCATCTTGATGGTGCTTTGATTTGGACATTTTCCCAGCCTCAAAGCCGTAAGCTAATAAATTTCCGTTTTTAAGCTGAACTATTTCATGGTATCTGCTTCAGTAGCCTAGGAAACTAAAACACTTTTCTTCCAAAGTTTCCAAGTAAAATACCTAGATGTCATCTGTGGCTCTTCTGTTTTCCTCATGCCCCACATCCAGTAAATCACCAACTCATTTTATTTATTTATTTATAAAGATTTATTTATTTATTTACTTTTAACTATTTTTGCTCCCCTCCCCCCATTTTTGCTGTTTTTGTGTCCATTTGCTGGGCAATTCTCCGTGTCTGTTTCCTGCCCTCTCTTCTCACCCTTCTCCTCCTGTCTTCACCAGGATTCGATCCTCAGAAACTCTGATGTGGGAGAGGCGCATCCTACTGCCTGTGCCACCTTAGTTCCTGGTTTTTCGGTGCGTCTCATCTTAGCTCTCCCTTGTATCACTCTCCTGTTACATCATCATCTTGCTGCATGGCTCAGTGGGGCCTGGTGGAGCACCCGCACACAGGGTCTTGGTGGCTCACTCACTCATGGGGCCTAGCGATGCACTTGCACAAGGGGCCCAGGAGGCTCACCTGCATGTGGGGCCTGGCGGCGCCCCTGCTCACAGGAACTGACAGTGCACCCACACAGGGGGCCTGGTGGCCCGTGCACCTTTTATATTTTTCTTTTTTTTTCTTTTTACCAGGAGGTCCCAGGGATCGAACCCAGGTCTGTCCATATGGGAGATGGATGCCCAACCATTTGAGCCACATCCACCCCCTTGCTATATCTCTTAAGGTTGACTGAAGATAACTAGAGTTACAGTCATTTCCCATACAGAATGGTCATATAATAAATCAGACTTGGTTTATCACCAGCATTCTAAAAACCAGACCTAGGGAGAAAAATTAGGTCTGGGGACACATGGATGGTTTCTAATACAGTGAGTGTTTAGCTTACCCTGATTATCACAAAATCAGGACAGCGAGAATATTCGCATCACCAACTCTTTTTAATTCAGCCACCTGTATGTCATTTCTCTTCATTTCCATGGCCACCACCATTGTTCATGCTACATCATCTTAACAAGATAAATGCAGGGATATCTCTTTTTCTAGACCAGAGATTAGCAAACAACAGCCAGCGGGCAAAGTCCAGCCAGATGCCTCATTTTGTAAATAAAGTTTTATTAGAAGACACTAAACTCACCAATTAGTTATGGTCTATGGCAGCTTTCTCTCTACAACGACAGAGTTGAATAGTTGTAACTGTGGCCATAAGCCCCACAAAGCTGAATATCTGACCTTTTACAGAAAGAGTTTGTCTATTCTGCTCTAAACTGACCCTTTCCAATCTGTTCTTCACACTCACACTGCTGCAAATACATTTTTCCTTAAAAGAATATGTCGTGACACTTTTCAATTTAAAATCTTGGGAGTTCTCTCTATAATCTTCAAAGTCTTCCTCCAGTTCAGGGCAACTGATTGACCTGATTGGTCTAGGATTAACAGGAGCTCTACATTGCTGCTAAAGAGGTAAAGATGCCCTGTTGCCCTATCCTGCCACAACTACTGCCACCAGAGTTCAAGTAAAGATTATAAAATGGGCCATCAAGCCTTCCTACAGTATAAAGCTCATTCTGCACTTATGTATGCACTACAGATGAGAGGATATTATAATGCTCTGTGACACAGTTCTTGCTCTTAAGTTCAGAGAGCTGAGTGAAGAACCCTGTTCCATGTGATGAGATCCATTCCTCTTTCTTCATCCACATGTGACAGGGTCCAGGAAACAGTCTGTCTGGACCTGAAACAATGACATGATTAAATTCATCTTTTATTTCTTGCCTGTCTATTGAACCAGTAGGACAATTGTGAAGTAATGTAGGAATAAGACATGTGGCACATGGGTAGTTGAAGTTTTGTGAGTCTGGGCATGTCATAGTTTAAGATTTTGGATCTTAGACACATTTTATAATGTGTGAGAGTGCAAGCTATAACACCAAGCTCCATAGTGACCACAGAATAAAAATTCAAAGTCCCTTGTATGATTGACAGAGCTCCTACTTAATTGTGGGTGCACATTTTTTTCTCTAGAATTATGATGTGCCTTCTTTACTGTGTCATGTTTATAATACCACTCTTCATCATCTTTGCCTGGCTAATACCTTCATATTCTTCAGGACTTAATTCAGCAGCATTTATCTATTCCACTAAACCCAGAGTAAAATGTATTTGCTTTATAATCACAGAGTACTCTGCACTTACCTAGCCTTTATTATCAAATAAGTAAAAATGTTTGCATTATTGTTTGTGTGACATTCTGTACATTGTAAATTTCTTGACAAAAAGGAATTGGTTTAGTCATTGCATTCCCAGTACCCAGTATTTATAGTAGGTGTTCAATAAACCTTAATTGAAAGAATAAATGTCTATGAATTTACTAGACCAAGGAACTTACTCTAATATCATGGAAACTTTAGCGTAAAGTAGGTACCTTTGATGGCACAAGGTCATTAGTGTCCAACTGCAAGCATCTGATGTATTCACTTATTCATTTATTTGGGAAATATTTATTAAGTGCCAGCTGTGCTCTAGGTACTGCAAAGATGCTGGGGATATAAAACTAAATAGAAATAAGCAAGATTACTGCCCTTGCAGAACTTTTGATGGTGGTGTATTAATCACAAAATTGGATTTATAATTAGGCATTGAATTAAGTTATATGAAGGAAAGGAACATGGTCTTATCAGAAAAAGTACCTGGCCTAGACTATAGTTTCAGGGATTCTGTCCTGAAGAAGTGACCCTTAAGCTGAGCTCTGAATGATGAGTAGCAATTAATCAGTTAGAAGGGCAGTAATAGGGAGACCTTACTAATCTAAACTCTGTGTAGAGTGATAACATGGCATTTTGAGGAACTAAAGGTCAGAGAGTAAGGGGGAGCTTCATGGCATTGAAGCTCAAAAATTATAGTTAGGAGGACTATACAGGATCTTCTATCCATATTAAAAAGGTGTTCCCTCTCAAGTACTAACAGACACCCATGGAATATAGAAGAGGTTTCAGCAGAGGGAATGGGACCATGGGTGCTATCAAATTCACAAAAAGTCCTAAATTTGATCACATATACTATGATAGGACTGGAAAAACAAAACACATACACTGCAGGTAAGAATGTAGAAATGAAATGGAAATATCTAGTGAAATTGCATATACATTTACCATTTGAACCAGAAACCCCACCTCTCAAAATCTATCCCCCCACTTCTCAAAATCTATCCCAAAAGTACACTAGCAAGAATACATCAATAGCAGACTAGTTGAATGAACTATGGTACATAATGGAGTACTATGCGGCTGTAAAAAGAGATAAGAAATATCATTATATACTATTATTGAGTTATTGCCAGAATATATTATAGTAATAAGAGGCATATATATATACAAATATATGCATATACACATATATATAAATGTTTTTCTCTAAAGATAATGGAAGAATAAATATAAAACAATGATTACCTATATAGAGAGGGAGGGAATAAGGTAGTAGGAACAGGGCTAGAAGCTAAACTTGTTTGAAAATACTTTTGGGGTAAATTATCATTGGACCAATGTAAATTTTTCATAATTATAAAACAAAATGAAAATAAAAATTGCAAATCCTAACAACCGGAAGCAACATGAAACAAATGAATTAATTGTATAAACAGCTATCATGTAACTATCTATAAGGAAAATTTCATGTGGCTTAAAAAAGACAGTAATTTGACCAAAACAAATAAGAAGCTGCATAGACACAAGTGAAAATCAGATTTTTATTCTGAAAGAAAGGCGCTGAATATGTAAGATCCATGAAACTAAGTAGAAACCTCATCATACAGAATTTGATTTGGATGATAGCATTATTATAACTGTTACACGGCAGTGATAAAAGGAGAAAAAATAAAAATAAAAAATAATAATAATAATAGAATTTTATTTGGAAGCATCACTATTGAATTCCTAATGTATTTTATCTTTACATATATACATATTTCCTAGCTTTCTCAGTGATAAAGTCTAAAAACAATGTTCAGCCTAATAGCAATAAAAATTCTTAGTGCTCAGAATGTGGCCCCTAAATACCATTTCCCACTTAAAGGAACAAAGCATCCTTAGAGAAATATCTGATTCTAAGCTAAAAGTAGGAATTTATAAGATGGAAATGGATTATCTTGTAATACAAAAAACAAGAAGATTATGAGAATCTTGTCAAAAAGACTAAGGAGCAAACTAGAAAAACTTTATAATGATCAGAGATGGGACAATTTGAATATCAATTAGCAAAAAAAAGCTTCAATGGAATAAAATATGCCAAATATGTTTAAATCCATAATGGCATCAATAAAAATAAAAACTCATTGGTCGTCAGTGGAGAATGCTAAGGAACCAAGTCATTAATTTAAAAACTGGTTAATAAAGCAAAAGGAAATCAAGAATTATCCTGCCATTTCTATTCCAGTTGAACCTCCAGATAATCAAATACTAAAAGTTTTGGGGAAGTTTCCCTTTCGGAAGTATACCACTTAATAAATGAAGATAAAGAATGAGAGAATATGAATATTATCATTTACAAACCCTAATGAATTAATGAATGCAGGCAATGATTATCAATGACTGGTAATATCAATACAAGAGAGACCACTACATCTCCTGGGTTTCATTATGTTATTGTTTCTTTTTATATCTAGTTAAAATCTTCCATAATAAATTGCTACAAAGTAAACAGATGAATGAAATAATTAGATATGCCCATTTATAAGCTTATTCTTTGCTCCAGTGTAATGAATGGACTGGAGGGAGCTTGAGTGACCTAGGAGACTGAGCAGAACAGATGTGGGAGACTTAGTTGATAGGCTGTTTTCTGATCGAGACACATATTATTCCCTGCTCACATTACACATTACCATGTACACTGATTTTTTTCTATGGGCCAGAATAGTGTAGTCATCATGCAGAAGGACTCTGGGATTAAATACGATTTGGGTTCACATTTTAGCTCTGAAACTTAATAGCTGTGTGGTAGCTGCCTGATGGCAGGTACTGTAGGGTAATGCAGATATGTGGATATGTGGTTAAGCTAGTAAGCATCTTTTGCCCTAAGAGCCTAGACAGAGCAAATAACAGAAACCCAGCATTTCCTTTTGAAAAAGACAAAGTACATCTCATTAAGATGAAGAACAACTTTTCAGTGCTCTATTATGAGTTTTTAAAATATATATGTTTACTACTTTAACTTTCACCCCTGTAAGCTAATCACTTGACACTTTACGTAGTAAGTATTATAGGAAAGCTTAGGTATTGTTAAGGACCCTTTATTTTACTTCTCTTATTATTTCAGAGCCAACTCAGTACTGTGGGTAATGATGGTGGCCAAGTCTGTAAGTTATTCCTTAGGATTGATTGTTGCAGCAGCTTATTTTACAAACTTGTCTCCTGCCACAAATCCCATATTTCCTTGTTTTGTTTTTCTTTTTCTTTAAAAAAAAAAAAGTACAAGAAAGCATTTTTTTTCTTTTTAAATTTGGCAAATGATATAACAGGAAAGCCAGTGAATAAGTCTGTCAGAAATATTTTCTTCTCAGTTTCATTGATGACATTTATGTCAGGTTTTTTGAAATGCCATAAAATGCAGATGTTAAATGCTTTGTTGGAATTGAAAACGCATGTCCATTTCTCGTGGTCAGGAGTAAATCAAGCAGTCTGTCTGAAGCTCTTGCTCTCTTTCTTATGAAACTGACCATGCTGAATTTTACATTAAGGTGGCTGGGGAATAAATAAGGTCAACATCACCAGTGCTTTGTTGCAAAATAATTCTCAACATTGCTTTAAGTGACTCAAAGAGACTCAACTGTTAGTGCCCAGTTCAATTAGAGACCTAGCTGGAAAAGCAATCAATAGCTTTATAATGGGAAATAAAAATTACTACTGATTGTTTGGGACAGATTGCTGAAACCAGACAAAGATACTGTCTTAATATATTTTAAAAAGTGGCAAGTACATTGATTGCACATAGGAAAACTCTTGAAAAATATTTAAACAGGAATAAATCATAGTTTATAAGACCACATTCTAATCACTGCCATTCCTCATAGCTGCCTGTTGACTCAACCAATATTGAGAACAAAAAGATGTGCAAGCCTCATTGTAATGCTCTCTAGCCCGGTCCAAAGAGCACAATCTTTCTGCTTATGTTCAATCCTCTCTACGACTTTTTTTCTCTTTGCAAAATTGTGGATGGAGAAGTTGAAATTCCTCCTTTCCTGAAGTTATCCACAATGACTCAATTAATCCATAGCAATTTTTCAATCAGTACTCAATTCTTTAGAGCTATCAAATTTTTCTCTGAGTAACTGAGCATTTTCATAAAGTTAATCAACATAAGGTCTACTCAGAAATTGGTGATTCCACATGTGTGCTAAACATCCATGCCAATCCATCCTACATGACAGGGTGGCCTTGGACTATTGTTCCACATTTTGTCCTCACTCCTCAGATATCTCTGCCCCCATTTCCTGTACTTCTTCAACACTTAGAAACTATATTTTGACTATATCAGCCTTATCAGTCACCAAGGATTCTGTTAAAGGAGGTTTTTTAGGAACATTAGTAGGGTCTAGAAACTTCCATGTATCAGAACTTCCATGAATCATAAATGCCCTCTATTTTCAACTCCCCACATGAAAGTAGCACACTATCAAATGGTGCTACTAAGTTCAGTTGTCAAACAAAAGAGGGAAGGTTAATTCTAGTTGCATCGATCAGGAAATTCTTCACTGAGGAGTAAATTGATCTGAATCTTGAAGGATTAGAAAATGATTCTAAGTCTTACATGGGGAGAGAAAAAACAAATATTCTCGTTCACTATGCTCCAGACCTTCCCAAAGAAACTACACTAAATAGGTGTTGTCTTATTACTGGCAAAATTGCCTTAAGAACAGACCCTTGAAAACCAAGATCTTTCCTAGCTCTATGAAAATGTATAATAAAACATCATCTGCCAGGAATGGATTAGGTTGGCATTTCATAAAGGCAGCAAGATCAACTGCAGGATGTACAATTTCTTTAAATTAAAGAAAAAGCATAATCACCCAGCATTGCTGGGAGAGATTTCTCTGTAGAGGTGAATTGAAAGATTCAAATCAATGTGGCATTTATTAATTGAGTAGTATATAGCTATGAGACACTCTGCTAAATAGTAAGAAAGCAAAAAATAAATTCTATAGTATATTTTTTACAGAGGTAGCAAGTACCCTGAAATGCATTAATAAGACATCTGTAAAAATTTTTCAAATACATTTCCTTTTCCAAATATATTTGGACAAGGTGGGTTGATGGACCAATAATGTAGGAAAAAGTTTAATTCTAGAGAGCTGAATAATAAACATTGATATTATTACAGTTAATCTGTAAAAAATAATTATTTGTAATTTTCTAAATTGATATACAATCAGATATATATGGAGAGAGAAATATGGCAGATGAGGAATTAGAGTACTTTGACTTTTATAATGAACATTTTAAAACCAATCAATAAAATATTTCATTTATTATTTCATTTTCTTCATGACTTTCATGTAGAAGCTGGAGAAAAAGAAATACAATGAATAAATATTTCTGTAAAATTCCTATAAATAGACCATTTCTTATCTCTTGATGTGTAGGTGAATGGGAGGCAATACCTTTTCAAATAATTTTCTTTTCTTCTTTTCTCCAAGGAATTGACAACTGATACTTAGGTTGAATTATTTTATAAATTCATCCAATTCATTCTACAAATATTATAGGCCAGGTATTTTGTGTATTAACTAGATTTAAATTAGTCTTTGACAAAACTGCACCCCAGACCAACATTTTTCTTTAAAGCAGTGCTATACATCTCTCTTATAGAAAAGTTCTGGAATGGGATAACACTTTTATATTATTGTTCCCCCAGGTATCACCTCCGTTCTCAAGCTTACCTCATTTCACATCGAAATAGATCTATCTCTTGCGTAAGCTGGTAGCTCCTGCTCATCCATCATGATGCTTCCTTCTGTAAAGGGCATATCCTTGTCATTATCACTTCACATTTGTCTTTCCTTCTTAGGTGTCTAGGTCTAGGTCACATCCACCTGCAAGGGAGCCTGGGAAACAGTATTTTATTCTGGACAACCCTGAGCCTAGCTACTCTGCCTAATCAGACTAAGTGTGTAAAACACAGCAAGCAACAAAATCTAAGTGATCCCTGCCCTCATGGAATTTGTTGTCCAGTGGATTTGATGACCATATTTTTTATATTATCAAACTCATATGCTGTTTTAGTTTCCTATGCCTGTTGTAACAAATTATCACAAACTGAGTGACTTATAAGAACAGAAATTTATTCTCTCAGTTTTGGAGGCCAGAAGTTCAAAATTAATGTGTTGGCATGTTCCCTTTGGAGGCTCTAAGGGATGATTTTGTCTTTATCTCTCCCAACTTCTGGTGGCTTCATGGCTTGTAGCTCCATCAATCTCCATCCTGCCTCCACCCTCACACCACTTTCTCCTCTCTGTGTCTTTTCCTTTTCTGTCTGTTTCAAACATCACTCTGCTTTTCTGTTATAAGGACTTATTTGTTTTAGGGCCAGCCCTGATAATGCAGGATAAACTCCTCATGTCTTAATTATATCTGCAAAGACCCATTTTCCAAATAAGGTAAATTTCATAAGTTCTGGGTATGGATGTTTTGGGGGACCACCAATCAATCCACCATGTATGGAAAAACGTTCACATTTTTAGGCTCACTTACACTTAAAGCAAAACTTTAAAATTCTTGACTCCAGGATTTGTATAATTTTCCTAATGTCTCATCAACTGTAGGAAGTAAACTATTATGCATCTGCTTTCTCTAAGACATATGATATGTGTTAATAAATGAAATAATTATGACAAGGTGAATTGCTAATGTTAAAATACTCTACAATTTAATTATATATTTTCCTTTTAATTTTATTCAATAATTTTGAACTAATAAGGAATAAAAGAGATGACCAAGGATATATAAATCCATGGTTCCACAGTTGGGAGCAGAATGCAATCTGCAAATATTGATACTTTTCTTTCCCTCCTTTATCTAAGCCAAGTATAATCTCTGATTTATTTGACCTTCATCCTTCCTTCCTTCCTTCCTTCCTTCCTTCCTTCCTTCCTTCCTTCC